>JBBCBC010000140.1:0-100000 GCA_037126765.1 Stenogyne calaminthoides
GAAGTAGATTAGTTTAGCATCTATCAGTTCAACTGTTGGTATGAAAGATAAGTTAACCCGTGTGAAAAACCAGTTTGATCAAATCAGATTCTGAGTAACCTGTGATATATCAGATGACAAAGGAGTCAAGCTGATCAGATCAGTTTCTTGGTGCAAATCTGATTCAGATTCAGAACATGCATTGAATATAAAGCAGGTAGTGTATTATGAGTGTAAAGTAGATAAATCACATAAGATTTATAGTGGTTCGGAAAACTCGTCCTACGTCCACTCTTCCCTATCAGTAGAGCCACTTACTTAACCAATCTGGACTTAGATTAATATGTTAGTCCAACACAATACAACAGATGTTTCAATAGTTCTCACTCAACAATCCCAGAGATTAGAAACTAGAAACCCTAGTCTGAAATCTTGCTAAACAAATTTAACCTAACTTTGTGGGTATGGGTATAAGATTTGAATGTTCTGGAATTCTATCCTAGTATTTCAGTAGCCTAAGGCTAGAGGAAAAGAATTCTATGCTAAGAACTTTTTGGGATGAACACTTAGAATAAATCTTGAGTTGTGTTCTTTGTGCGGAAATCTTGCTTGAGCTTGAGATTGTATAATTTCCATAACCTTACTATGAAGGTTGATCCCATATTTATTGGCACGAAATCAAACTAGCCGTTGGAGAGCAATTCGAATTTCGGTCTATTTAGGGTAGGGTTACAGGCTTGATTTGACGTGCTCAGAGGCGGTATGGCCGAAAGCATGCAAGCTTGTCATTTGTAACCATTGGACACTGAAGCGCTAGTCCTGCAAGTGTCAGCTCCGTACATGCGTGTCAGCACTTCTAGTAACCAGATGGATCTGACCAGATCAGATAAAGACTGATCTATCTACCTGGTTTGAATCTTCTGATGTAGGTTGTCTTAGCACAACTTACTGATTCTTCATTGTGTTATTTGATGTAGGGCTTCTTGTTGGTCCCGGTGCAAACGAGTCTTACACGTGTATGGGGGGGAATACATGTGTTCAGTGATTTTAAAACTTTTCTTTACTGAGGTCAGCTTGAGTCAGGTTGTCCTGATGATTTGGTCCTGAGAAGCACAAATCGCTCTGAGTCAAAGTCTACTTGAGACAGTGATCCTGAGCTGCTTTCAGATACCTCAGATAATCCCAACTAATCCTGAGTTTTCAGAGATCCTGAGCTGCTTGGATCAGATAACTAACTTACTGAACCCTCAGAAGAGTAAGTTCAGTTTGGTAACTATCTGTTCTAGCTACTCAGATGTGCAGAATGGTTAGCCCTAAGTTTATACTCGTATTAATGCTTTTGCTGAAAACCTTCCTTTTAATGGAATAGTGATTAGGCTATGATTCAGTTATATGCAACTTCAGTGGATTGATTCCAACTGAATATCAGTGAAAATATGCTTACAAATCAAAGTATGCAACAGTTAATCAAAGCAACACAGAAAGCAAATAACACAGCAAATAGCACTCTCTCTGATCTCTTCAGAGAAATTCACTAATCACTTCCTAAGGTTTTCTGACTACCTCTGTAGTTTACTAACCTTTCTATTTTGAGCTTTCTGACTACCTCTGTAGTTTACTAACTCAAAACACACACAAGCTTTCTGACTATCCAAGATAGTTTACTCACTTCTTCTCTAGAGTTTTCTGACTACCTCAATGTAGTTTACTAACTCTTTACAACTCCAATCTCACCAACAATCACACTCAAACTACCTTACAAAGGGTTTGGGGTTTCTTGGTTGGTTTCCAACTAGGATGAGATATCCTTTACAATTAAGAACAATGCAAAGGTTAGGATATCTCGACTAAGCTTTGAATATATCTTATCAAGCTAGGCTTAGTGAAATGAGCTCTCTTCGATTTAGAGCACTTGGGAAATTCTTGGTTTTTCGAGTGCTTCAACTTGCAATAATAAGTTTGAGCTCTTGAGTTGCTTACAAATTTCCCGTAACCTTCAATGTAGATGGTCACAAGTATTTACAGGCATACACCAAGGTAACTCTTGAAAAACTATCCGTTGGAAGAGATAGCTTCGTGAGTTTCCTCTTAGGGTGTGTGATGAACGACTATATTTGGGGTTTGAAACTCCCTAGCACTTTTTAGGCAAACAGCTTTTCATGTAGCTGGTCATCACGTTTTGCAGTCTGGAACATAGTACTACTGACATGTTTCAGTGACCTGTCGCTGTCAGTGTCAGTAAGGTACAATGCTGTCTTCTTCTTTTTGACTTTTGTCTCCAGTTAAATGTAGACACACTCAACGGCTCTTTTTGGTTACTATCTCTTAGTGATATAACCTTAACAACACTTTGTCTTAGTTCCTTTTGTCTGCATGAGAATGTCTTGGGCAATATCTATTTTTCTAAGCAATCGCGTCTTTCTCAGTATTGTATCCTTCAGATAGATATTTTTAGTGCCTCGGAACATTCAGGTTTATACTGATCATTCAGTACATTACTGAGTCTTCAGTAATTACTGTATCTTCTGAGTCTTCTGAGTCTTCAGAGTCATCTGAGTCTTCAGGGTCTTCTGAGTCTTCAATGTCTTCTGAGTCTTCACAGATATACTAACTGATATACTGAGTCTTCATGCTGAGTCTTCAGTTTCTCAGTTTCTCACTGAGTCTTCAGTTTCTCAGTTTCATACTGAAACTTCAGAAACTTCAGTTTCATACTGAAACTTCAGTTTCTTCAGAAACTTACTGAGTCTTTAGAACCTATCCTGATCTATATCTGCGGACTATACATTTTGCAGATAACATCCTGAATACTCTAAACCTGAATCCTGACTCAACTACCAAGATTATCTTGAACATGTCATACTCAGGGGTTTTGGGATCTAATCAAAATCAATCTTTATTAAATTCATTTCCCAACAATTTCCCCCTTTTTGATGATGCCATAACCTATCTTGTTACAAAACACTTAACCTATATTCAGGTTTCAGTTTTACCTATTACAGGATTGGTATATCTCTCAACAAACAATCTTTCAACAATTTCTTCAGTAATGACATATCTTCCAACAATCTTCCAACAATCTTCCCAACAATTTCCTCAGAGACAACATTCAGGCATATCAAAAGTAAAGACATGTAAAGTAAGATAATGAGATATTATCTTTTGAGCACAAATGATAAAGTTTCATTGATGAAGGGTAGACAGTTACAAATTACAATGAACTTATCTGAAAAAAAAAAAAAAAAAAAAAGGATTACAAGAGTCTTCTGAGTCTTGATCCTCAGTCTTCTTTTGCTCTTCAGCTCGGGCTCTTCAGTTTTCTTCTTCCACCTCATCAGCAGGCACATCAAGGTTGAACATTCCATAATATCTTCTCTTCAGCGCATCTCTCTCTTTGTTGATATCAGGATTGTTCCCTATCAGGCCCAACTGAATGGCGTACTGAGCAATCTCCTGAGAAATGGCCTTTTCATTCACCAAGCCATTCTCCAACCTAGGAGGAGGGTACGAGTATGGACCAGGGGCTATTATCTGAACCTTTCCTTTATCCGCAAGATTGATCCAGCCTTTAAGATACTTCGGATAAAAGGTCAGGAGATAGTCTATGAAAGCCTCATTGGAATCTGAGCTCTCCCCTCTCCATTATCTTAGCACATCATAGTAGAACCAAAAAGTTCTCTTGTCATGCATCGTTGAACTGGATTGGCATCCATTTGTCAACATGCGGCAATTTCTGTTATTTTGTATTCCCTTTCCTCTTGCTTGCGAACTTCTTGAAACCACTCCCTCTCTTCTGCTCTTCTTCCATCTTCTTTCTGATCACGGGTACACCAGAAACAGAAGCATCAGTTTTCTTGGCTTGCTCAACTTGGAGTGTTTTCAGAGCACTTCTTGTATTGAAGATCTTCTTTTGAGGCTCAACATCAGACTCTTCAATATCAAGAATCAACTTCCTCTGAATTGGCTTAGAAGCCTTAGCTCTTTTGCCCTCAGGCTCTTCAAACGCCATAGCCTTTCTTTTAATGGGCAATTCAGCTCCATCTTGGCTTGTCCCAACTCTTCTTCTATCACTCAGTTTCTCTGCAACTACTTCTTGCATTGTTTCTTCTGAAACCTGAGTGTAGACTGGCTTCTCCACCTTTTTTAACTTCAGTTTCTCAGTGGCTTCGACTTCTTTCATGGCTTCAGCAATGATTTTCTTTTCTGCTTCCTTGATAGTCTTGCCTTTCAAAGTATTTTCCAATAACTTTCTCAGATCAGCTTCGGGTCTTTCCCCCTTCTTGGAACCATACTTTGGCAGAAGTCTGGAGAGTGTTGTTTCCATATGATACTGCTCCTTGCTGATACTACGCACTTCCCCTGCCAACTGATCTTGCTCCTCTTTGAGCCTTCTTAGGTGGTTCTTCACCACGGAGAACTCTTCAGACATATGAGCAAATTGGCTGGAGAGAGCTTCTTTGAACATATATGTCATCTTGGCCATGAGCATTGAGCTCATCTCCTCAACAGCATTCTTCACTAGCATCTCATTCTTCACCACCAATTTGGCTTCAAAATATTCAGTCCTTTCCTGATGCTTCTGCTTCAGCTCTGCACTTATCTCAGCTTTGACGCCTTCCATTTTCTCTTCCATCTTTCCTTCTATGGAGGTCAGCTTCTCAGTCAGAGTGGTCTGAAGTTGCAACAGTTCTAAAGAAGAACTCAAGCTTTCCATCTTCTGATCTTGGTTGTCCAATACCTCCTCCATCTGAGCAACTTTGTTCAGGACTGGCTCAACCTTCTCCAGTTTCTCCAAAATTGGGGTGAGATCAATCTCAGGAGCATATGAGATCTGCTGTTTCTCCTGAGCTGGTTGTTCAGCCTGAGTCTCAGTTTGAGCCTGAGTTTCAGTCTGAACCTGAGCTTCAGACTCAGTCTGAGTCTGGGTTTCACCCTGAGCTTGGGTATCCACCTGAGCCTCAGTCTGCATTTCAGACATTACAGATTTAAAGATAGGTACTTCAGTAATCCTGGCATAACTTTTAATAGTGCCAAAGGTTACCTGAAGGCTAACTTCAGTCTGAGGATGTTCGACAGCAGGCTCTTCAGCATCAGTTTTGTCTTTCTCCTTCTGAGATTGACTCTCACCATCCCCTTGTTGGTCCCCATCTTGAGATTTGTCTTTGGAGCTCGGGGCACCAACTTCAGCATCCTTCCTCTCAGCAATTTTCTTCTTAACCAGCTCATCAAAGTCAGAAGTTTTCATCCTGAGCTTGGTTTTTCTGAATCCTGAGAATTCAGTAAGTAGAGTTGTTTCCTCGTTCCACTAGTCTTCACCTATGAATGAAGCTATGTTGAGCATTTCAGGAAGAGTCTGGTTGAGGATATAGACTGTTGACCTCAATCTGAAGAAGATTTCTTGGAGGTCAGGGAATGAGCTAAGCTCAGGGTAGCGGTCTAGAATGAACCGATCCCCCTTGCTTCGCCATTCAGTCTCTTCAGCTTCACCCTTGTTGAGCTTCAGGCTCTCAGGTTCAGTGGGAAAATCTGCTGAAGGATCTAGGAATGGATCACTCAGGAGCTCATCGAGGTTCAGCATCTCCTGAGTCTCAGCAGCATCTGAGGATTGGACAGTCAGCTCCTCAGTCTGAATCTGAATTGGTTCTGAGGTCTGAGCTGGTTCTTCCTCAGCAGGAATCTGAGAAGCTTCTGAGGTCTGAGCAGGTGCCTCCTCAGCAGGAATCTGAGCAGTTTCTGAGGTCTGAGAAGGAGCTTCCTCAGCAGGAATCTAAACTTGCTCTGAGGTCTGAGGTCCTTGGAAGATTTCTTGAGAGAACTTGTCAGAGCTTAGTGACGTCTCAAGAACCTCAGAGAAGACTTGCTCCTTAGTTTGCTCCTGTGCTGTTGATATAACCTGAGCCAACACATGCAAAGGCAATTTTTGAGCTTTTTGGCTCTCAGGTTATATCTCCTCAGTCTCACTCTCCTCCTCATCAGTGAGAATCACCATTCTTTTGCGCTTTGGAGCAAGGGTCTTTTTCTTCAATGTTTCACCCTTCTCCCTCTTGATCTCCAACAAAGCCTTTCCCCTGGCTTTTTGGGCTTCTTCAGTAGCAGCAGCAGCAGGTGATTCCACTTTCTTCTCTTTCTTCCCTTTTATAGTCTTCTTTGTGGCAACAGGCTTGAATATCACCTTAGACTTAGGGAATGGAGTGGAGTCGGCAAAGATATCCTCCTCTTCTCGACAGATTTCCAAAATAAAAGATATTTTGGTTGCATGGAGTATCTTGCTTTTTATTGAGATAGATCCATCCTCCTTCTTTATGAGCTTGGCTTGGTCACTCACCACTTTAATCAGATATTTCAGCCAGTTGAAATCCTTGGTGGGTGAATCCTCGATTGCCGCCATCAATCGGAGTTTGGGAGTGCTTATATGCTCAAAGCTCCCCGATCTGCTCATAATACTCTTACTCACAATATCCATCAAAACTCTGTACTTCGGCTTTAAATGCCGTTTATTCAGAGTTGCCTCAAACTTAATAGGATGCTCAGTTATCCTATCAAGATATTCCTGCTCCCGTCCCAACATATAAGTTGTGGGATCCTCTCCTCTATCACATAACTCAAAAACATCGTTCAAATTTTTAGGGATTATATATAACTCCCGTACAAAATCTACATATTTTGAGGTATGCTCTAGATGGGAAACATAAATTTTAGACTCAATTTGATCTTCCTCATCGATTTCCAGATTTGAAATGAACTCTATTACCTCTCAAAAGTATTCGCCCTCTGGTTGGCTTGCGACAAGATTCGTCAGTTTTGCTAATCGAATCAAGTGAAGCACCTCTTCTTCATGGTTTGGTTTGGATGTACTTTCCAGAGAAACCACGTACTCATACCATGGCTTGTTGGTTTCAGCCAATTTGTTGAATATGGTGTAAGTCATTTTGGGAATTTGAAGGTTAGGGTTTGAAAAGATGACAAGGGTTTCTGGGCAAAAGGGGTTTTATTTGCAGAGTGTTTTTGGGAAGACGAAGTTCCAATAAAAAGGCTTGAATGGCTTCTCAAGGAATATATAGAGTGGGATCGTTGGTAAATCGTGTGATTAATTAAAATTAACGGTTAAGATTGATCCACCGACTAATCGGGTATGCGAAAGGACGATCCACCGAAAAGTACGCCGCCATTTTAACCTCATTGGTGATTAAATGCAACAGAGCATTTAATGACTGTTGACCTTCCTTGGAATTTCAAAGATCCCGCCCAAAAACATTCTTCAGGTGTTTTGTATTTATTGCAAATGATTACTAAGTTTCACTTAAGCAATAAATGAGTCGCATGAGTCATTACTTCTTAAGACTAATTTCCCTCCATCGGTCTTACTGAGTATTGACCTTGATAAAATGTCAGTATGATACTGAGTACTGAACGGGTTCAGTATGATACTGAGTACTGACCTTCAGTACACCTGAGTTTCCCGAGACTCAGTTCAGTATTTTCAATTTTATCCTGAGTTTCTCAGTAGAATCCTGAGAAAACTTCATGCATCTGAAAACCTTCAATTTTTCAGATTTACTCTATACACCTGGATTCAACATCCCTAATTCAACTGATAGTTCCTGAAATCTTGATTCATCCAAAGGTTTAGTCAAGATATCAGCTCTCTGCTTATCAGTATGAATTTTCTCCATCCTGATGTCCTTTTTCTCTACATGATCTCTGATGAAGTGATGTCTGATTTCCACATGTTTGCATCTGGTGTGCAATACCGGATTTTGTGAAATAGCAATGGCACTATTATTGTCACAAAATATTGGTACTTCATTGGCTACAACCTTATAATCCCTTAATTGTTGTCTGAGCCAAAGAATCTGAGCACAGCAACTTCCTGCAGCCATGTATTCAGCTTCAGTAGTACTGGTTGCTACTGAGGTCTGTTTCTTCGAAAACCAGGATATCAGCTTACTTCCAAGAAATTGACAAGTTCCTGTAGTGGACTTCCTGTCAATTCTACAGCCTACATAATCAGCATCTGAGTAACCAGTTAGTTCAAAGTTATCATCAGCTGGATACCATAATCCTCTATTCACTGTGCCCTTAAGATTCTTCTGTATCTTTTTGGTAGCCTCCATGTGACTAGCCTTAGGATTAGCTTGGTATCTTGCACATATCCCAACAGCAAATGTTATATCAGGCCTACTTGCTGTGAGATAGAGCAATGACCCAATGATCCCTCTATAATCAGTGTGACTTACTGATTTGCCTTCAGGATCAGGATCCATCTTGTAGTTAGTATTCATGGGAATTCTAACTGCATTGCAATTTTGTACACCATACTTGGCAATCAGATCTCTGGTCTACTTTGCTTGGTTGATGAAGATTCCTTCCTTTGATTGTTTCACTTGAAGACCTAGAAAGAAATTCATCTCCCCCATCATAGACATCTCAAACTAGCCTTTCATCAGTGTAGAAAACTTTTCACACAACTGATGATTTGGTGATCCAAAAATGATGTCATCAACATATATCTGAACTAGTAAGATATCTTTCCCATCTTCTATCCTGAACAAAGTTCTATCAACAATTCCTTTGACAAAACCGTGGTCAGTAAAAAACTGAGAAAGAGTAACATAAGTTCTTTGAGAACTCAACATTAAATCCCTTATCACAGAATTGGCTTATTGAAAGCAAATTATGCTTCAATCCAGATACATATGAAACACCATGGATATGAACTGAATCGATTTCAAAATTTCCATATCCTTCAGTCTGTCCCTTGGAGTTATCTCCAAATGTGATCTGAGGGCCTCTTTGTTCAACATAGTCACTGAGTATTTGCTTGAATCCTGTCATATGTATTGAGCATCCACTGTCAAGATACCATACAGCAGGGGCCATTTCATCTCCACTCATCAGTGCTATGTGATCTTCAATCAGCTCAGTGCCCTTGTTTTCCTTCTGAAAAACAGATCAATTCTTAGGTACCCAATTGGTGTAGGGTCCTACCAGGTTAGCTGTACCTTTCGGAATCCAAATCTGCCAGACAACTCTAATCACTTTAGAGTGGCTGATCTGTCTTTCATAAACATCTACATACACATTTACCACTCTGGGTGCCTTAGCAGTGTCCTGTGTATGAGTGCTAGCCTTGGCATGAACATGAGTCTTAGAATTTTTCTTGGGTACAGGCCTTTTGTTCCATTGCTTTGGCTTCTGTGCAGCTGGTCTGAATCTTTGTTGACTTGAGTTCAGGTAACCAATACCCTTAGGCAAGTGGGGTTCAGGTTGCCTGTATTGAAATTGTGGTCTTACAGTATTCTGAGGACTTGGTCTTTTCAGTTGAGAATGTCTCTGCTGAGTGTTTCTCTTCTGAAAATTCCTCTGCTGGTTCAGTACAGATCCTTTCAGGTTTGCATTCTTAACCTGAGGCTTCGAAGTACTTGCCTAAAATTTTCCTGCTGAGTGGTCAGGTTTTCTAGCCTTCACCTGAGGTTTGGGCTTTCTTACCTGATCATTCAGTTTTACTGGAACCATAGGTCCTTTTCCCTCGTCTAAAACCTTGGGCATTTCTTCAGTTCGAAGTGTAGGTGTCACTGGTTTAACAAAGATTGTCTTCTTGCTACTTGATGCAGCATTCAGATGACCTTGTGAGGTTCCCCCTGGAATGTATCCCAATCCAGATTTTATAGTGGCAGGTCTCTGATAACTCTGAATTTCATCTATTACATTAGATGCAGTATTCAATAGAGTTAGCTTCTTCTGCGCACTATCCTCACATTTTTGTAGAGTTTCATACTTCTCAGAGAGGTCATTGAACTTAGTTCTGATCAGCTGAATCTCTTCAGTGGATTTCTCTAGTTTTTCAGTTAGGGTCACTATCAACTTCTCTTTCTCTGAGAGTTGTACTTTCAGAACATCCAGTTCATCAGTAGCTCCCATTAATTGAGAAGTGATTTAAGTATTACTAGAGTCTTTCCACTTAAGATTTTCAGCCTTCAGTTCTTTGTTCTGCTCTTGAGTTTCATTTAGCAGTTCTTGTAAAACAGCATAGTCCTTCATCAGACTCTCAAAAGAATCCATCAGGTCAAACTGACTGTTTACAGTGGAACTTGATAACTCTTGTGCTAGTGTAGGAGCAACAACAGAGAAAGAAGAGTTTACCTCCTCCACAGCCATCAAACAGATGTCATCATTATCACTGTCTGAGAACATTTCATCTGAAGAGCTAGATCCTTCCTCAGAATGTTCTTCTTCTGCAAACATGGCTTTCTTGCTGAAGAACTTCTTGTCTCTTTTAGCTTGCCTTTCTCTTCTCTCCTTAGCAATCAGGTTTGGACAATCATACTGGAAGTGACCTTTCTTTTGGCAGTTATAGCATCTGTTGGCATCATCATTCTGATCACTTTCTTCTTTGGACTTGGAGTCCTTCTTTTCGGATGAAGATCCTTCAGCTTTCAGGTCCTTTCTCTTCTCAGTTGATTTGTCCTCAGCTTTCTTCTGGTACCTGTGATTCCTGTAATAGTTTTTATATTTTCCATATCGACTATTAAGTCTTTTAAACCTTCTTGCCATCAGTGCTACCTTATCCTCAAGCTCATCCTGATTTTTAGCAAGGGAGTTCTCAGACTCTCTAGTTTTACAGGTTTTATACTTGGCTTTGAAAGCCACATTTTTACTAGATGATGAATCATCTTTGCTTTCAGCTTCTTTGATTTCTTATCAATTACGAACTCATAAGCTTTCAGCTCAGAGAAGACTTGTTGGTATGGCATTGAATTAATGTTCTTGGTGTTTTCAATCACCACTGCATGAATATCCCATTTCTTAGAAAGACCTCTAAGAATTTTCAATGCAACTTCTCTTTGTGGATATCTCTTTCCAAGTGCATTCAGATCATTCATAATACTAGTGAATCTGACTTCCAATTTGTCTATAGATTCACCATCTTCCATTTCAAAACTATCAAACTTTCCAATGGCAACTGAAAGTTTGTTCTCCTTGATATGATATGTGCCTTGGCACATTACTGCTAGTGTATCCCAAATTTCTTTTGCAGTATTAGAGTGAGAAATCATTCCCATCACACCGTCATCAATTGTACTGTATAGTGTGTCTTTGGCAATATAGTCTAGATTAACTAACTTTCTCTCCTCAGGAGTAAGTTGGTCATCAGACTTAGGAAATTCTGTCCTGGGATCATTTCTCTCATTTTCTGTTCCTCTGGGATTCACCACAGTAAATTGGAATGGCCCTTCAGAGACCACTCTCCACATACGTTCATGTTTAGAATACAGGTGAGCCTGCATTCTCAGTCTCCATAAATCATAGTTCTCTACTGAGAACATGGGAAGTTTCTTAGAAGACATTTTGTCTGAGTCTTGTAAGAATTCAGCAAATAAGATCTGTTCAGATAGACCACAAGTATTTTAGCAAATAAGACTTTGGTCAACAAAGCAGGTGGTCAAGTTGAACCACTGCTCTGATACCACTTGTTGGTCCCGGTGCAAACGAGTCTTACACGTGTATGGGGGGGAATACACGTGTTCAGTGATTTTAAAACTTTTCTTTACTGAGGTCAGCTTGGGTCAGGTTGTCCTGATGATTTGGTCCTGAGAAACACAAATCGCTCTGAGTCAAAGTCGACCTGAGACAGTGATCCTGAGCTGCTTTCAGATACCTCAGATAATCCCAACTAATCCTGAGTTTTCAGAGATCCTAAGCTGCTTGGATCAGATAACTAACTTACTGAACCCTCAGAAGAGTAAGTTTAGTTTGGTAACTATCTGTTCTAGCTACTCAGATGTGCGGAATGGTTGGCCCTAACTTTATACTCGTATTAATGCTTTTGCTGAAAACCTCTCTTTTAATGGAATAGTGATTAGGCTGTGATTCAGTTATATGTAGCTTCAGTGGATTGATTTCAACTGAATATCAATGAAAATATGCTTTCAAATCAAAGTATGCAACAGTTAATCAAAGCAAAATAGAAAGCAAATAACACAGAGCTCAAGCTCCTACGTCCACTCTCTCTGATCTCTTCAGAGAAATTCACTAATCACTTCCTAAGGTTTTCTGACTACCTCTGTAGTTTACTAACCTTTCTATTTTGAGCTTTCTGACTACCTCTGTAGTTTACTAACTCAAAACACACACAAGCTTTCTGACTATCCAAGATAGTTTACTCACTTCTTCTCTAGAGCTTTCTGACTACCTCAATGTAGTTTACTAACTCTTTACAACTCCAATCTCACCAACAATCACCTCAAACTACCTTACAAAGGGTTTGAGGTTTCTTGGTTGGTTTCCAACTAGGATGAGATATCCTTTACAATTAAGAACATTGTAAAGGTTAGGATATCTTGACTAAGCTTTGGATATATCTTATCAAGCTAGGCTTAGTGAAATGAGCTCTCTTCGATTTAAAGCACTTGGGAAATTCTTGGTTTTTCGAGTGCTTCAACTTGCAATAATAAGGTTGAGCTCTTGAGTTGCTTACAAATTTCCCCGTAACCTTCAATGTAGATGGTCACAAGTATTTATAGGCATACACCAAGGTCACTCTTAAAAAACAATACGTTGGAAGAGATAGCTTCGTGAGTTTCCTCTTAGGGTGTGTGATGAACGGCTATATTTAGGGTTTGAAACTCCCTAGCACTTTTTAGGCAAACAACTTTTCATGTAGCTGGTCATCACTTTTTGCAGTCTGGAACATAGTACTACTGACATGTTTCAGTGACCTGTCGCTGTCAGTGTCAGTAAGGTACAATGTTGTCTTCTTCTTTTTGACTTTTGTCTCCAGTTAAATGTAGACACACTCAACGGCTTTTTTGGTTACTATCTCTGAGTGATATAACCTTAACAACACTTTGTCTTAGTTCCTTTTGTCTGCATGAGAATGTCTTGGGCAATATCTATTTTTCTAAGCAATCGCGTCTTTCTCAGTATTGTATCCTTCAGATAGATATTTTTAGTGCCTCGGAACATTCAGGTTTGTTGGGAAATCTGTAATTTAGTTTTGATGGAAGTTCCAAAACAGGTTGTAATAGGACCAGTCAGACCTGATAGCTGACTGATGACTTAGAATCAAAATAAGATGACCAGCTGAAATGTATAGATAGCTGATGTAAAAGATAGGTCACATATTGAGGGGGAACTCAATATGTATAGGTCAGGTCGAAGTATCAGATGACCCAGATAAGGTCTGATGATCAGAAGATTAAGCACAAATCAGAAGACAAGAAGTCAGAAGATCAGGTGAAGACAAGAAGACACTGAAGACTCAGATGAACCTGAAGACTCAGATAACACTGAAGACTCAGATGAACCTGAAGACTCAGATAAACCTGAAGACTCAGCATCAAACCTGAAGACTCAGTACGACTGAATACACTGAGGCTCAGAGACACCTGAAGATCAAAAGACCTGAAGACCTACATTCAGCAGAGTCTGCATATTGAAGCTAAGACAATGTGCAACTGAAGACTCAACAAGGTAGACTGATCAGTTACTTGATCAAGTCAGCTCACACCTGGTGACAATCAAAAAGATACACCAGACAAGACGAATCTTCTACAAAAGGAATATGAATCGTCTAACGGACAAATTTCTGGAGTGCCGCCTCGTGAAGCCAAGGAGACAGCGACACGTGCACAAAAAGAGCTGATAATACTGGATACGACGCTGCAGACAAAAATGGAGCTAATCATGCCTACGGCCACACCGATAATCGGAGCACGTCACAATCATATCCTACAACCTACCTAATATAGCCCGAAATTCAAATTGCTCTCCAATGGCTCTTTGATTTCGAGGTCTATAAAATGGGATCGATCTTCACTTTGAAGAAAAGGACCAACAAGTGAGAACGCAAGAACAAACACGGAGACATCGCAAAAGAAGCTAAAGCTACAACAAAATCTCCACTCAAACAACACTACATTTGAAGATTATTCTTACAGTGTTCATCCCATAATTCTTAGCAAGAAATCCTATCCACTAGAATTTTGGGTACCTAAAGCACTAGGATAGATTTCCAGTTGGAACCCTCAAACATTCTTTACCCAAACGCAAGTTAGGTTAAGTCTGTAGAGGGAGAACTCATTAAACATCTCGGCTATCCTTTTTAAGGATATAAGTCCCGCTGGTTATGTTTGTAGAGTGGGAACTCGATAAACATCTCGGCCATCCTGAAAAGGATATAAGTCCCATAGGTTAAGCTTGAGTGGGAACTCGGTAAACATCTCGGCCATCCTGAAAAGGATATAAGTCCCGAAGGTTAAGTTTGTAAGAGTGAGAACTCGGTAAACATCTCGGACATCCTGAAAAGGATATAAGTTCCGCAGGTTAAAGTAGGTTAAGGTTCCCCTGTGTTAAGGGAAGAGTGGACGTAGGACGGGTTTCGTCTGAACCACTATAAAAGTCTTGTGTGCATTTACTTGCTTTCTTATTGCTTTACACAAGTCACACAACTAAGTTTTAAAAAGGCATACATATTACAATGTTAAGCTCAGTCTGCACCAAGCAACTGATCTGATCAGATTGACACCTTAGTCAACTGGTTGAAAACTGACTTCAGAATCAGATTGATAAAATTAGTTTTTCACACGGGTAAAAATAAGCTGCTGGACCATTCAGATAAACTGACAGATATCAAACTGATCTGCCCTCAGGCACTCAGTAAGATTGAACATCAGTCTAATCTGATACACTCGCACTCTGATCGGGTAATCTGCAGTTCACACCTGATCCGCACGAAAAGTTTTAGAAGTCTATTCACCCCTCCCCTCTAGACTTCCACCCTCACAAAACCCGTTCGGGACCAACAAGTGGTATCAGAGCGGTGGTTCTACAGACCACTGACTTTGAGATGGGACATGAAAGTCACGCTAATCAAAGATTGCCAAGACATTTCAAAGATGAAGCCGAGTAGCTTGTTCCTAAGCCTTAAAGCTCATGAGTTCGACTTTATTGAAAGAGGACAAGCAGATGAAGACGAGATGCCTGCTGAAGCCTCAACGTCTAAATCAGTTACGTTTAAAGCAACCAGCAGCAGATCGAAGGCCACTGAACCTGTTGGAAACATAATAAGTCAAGCAGAACAGATCGCTCTACTTACCAGGAAACTTGAAAGAACAAATACTCAGCTTGGTAAGTATCGGAGATTCTACAGTGACTATCAAAGAAACAGGAGGCCAACTGACAGATCACGAGAAAGAACCAGGTCTGATGATCCAAGATGTTGGTCCCAGTGCAAACGAGTCTAACACGTGTATGGGGGGGGAATACACATGTTCAGTGTTTTTAAAACTTTTTTTTACTGAGGTCAGCTTGGGTCAGATAATCCTGAAGATTAGGTCCTGAGAAGCACAAATCGCTCTGAGTCAAAGTCTACTGAGACAGTGATCCTGAGCTGCTTTCAGATACCTCAGATAATCCCAACTGAGTCCTGAGTGTCAGAGATCCTGAGTTGCTTGGATCAGATAACTAACTTACTGAACCCTCAGAAGAGTAAGTTTAGTTTGGTAACTATCTGTTCTAGCTACTCAGTCGTGCAGAATGGTTGGCCCTTAGTTTATACTCGTTTTAAGCTTTGCTGAAAACCTTCCCTTTATGAAATAGTGATTAAGTTGTGATTCAGTTATGCAACTTCAGTGGGTTGATTCCAACTGAATATCAGTGAAAAATATGCTTTCAAGATCAAATCAATGCAGCAGTTAAGCACAGATAAGGAAAGCAATAAACAACACAACAATTATAGTGGTTCAGAGACTCAAGCTCCTACATCCACTCTCTCTGATCCTCAGAGAAATTCACTAATCACTTCTGAGCTTTCTGACTACCTCGCGTAGTTCACTTACTCAACTCGGCCCTGAGTTTTCTGACTACTCTACGTACTTTACTAACTCAACCCGACCTTGAGCTTTCTAACTACCTCCGTAGTTTACTTACTCAAACAAAAACAAGCTTTCAGACTACCCCTGTAGCTTACTAACTTCTCCTCTAGAGTTTTCTGACTACTCCGCGTAGTTTACTAACTCTTTACAACTCTTCTCACCAACAAACACACTCCAACTACCTTCTCAAGGGTTTGGGGTTTCTCGGTTACACTCCAACTAGGATGAGATATCCTTTACAATGAAGCACAATGCAAAGGGTTAGGATATCTCGACTAAGCTTTGGATAAATCTTATCAAGCTAGGCTTAGTTTAGTGAGCTCTCTTCAATATAGAAGCACTTGGGAAATTCTATGTTTTTCGAGTGCTTTAACTTTTGCAAGAATAAGTTTGAGCTCTTGAGTTGCGTATAAATTTCCCGTAACCTTACAATGTAGAGGGTCACCAGTATTTATAGGCATACACCAAGGTCACTTTTGAAACTATCCGTTGGAGAGATAGCTTCGTGAGTTTCCTCTTATGGTGTGTGAGAAACGGCTATATTTAGGGTTTGAAACTCCCTAACACGTCTTAGGCAATAGCCTTTCATGTAGCCGGTCTTCACTTTTTGCAGTCTGGAACTTTTGTACATCTGACATCTTTTTCAGCGACCTGTCACTATCAGTGTTAGTATGGTACAGTGTCGTCTTCCTCTTTTTGACTTTTGTCTCCAGTTTAAAGGTAGACACCTTCAACGGCTCTTTTTGGTTACAAACTTTGAGTTTGATATAACCTTAACAACACTTCTGACTTAGTTCCTTTTGTCTGCATTTGAATATTTTGGCAAATATCTATTTTCTAAGGAATCTCGATCTTCTCAGTATTGCATCCTTCAGATAGATATATTCAGTGCCTCGGAACATTCAGGTTCATACTGAGCATTCAGTACCTTACTGAGTCTTCAGTAATTACTGTGCCTTCAGTATTCTTGATCTTCAATCTTCAGTCTTCAGTCTTGCGTCCTCAGAGTCTTCTGAGTTCTTCAGGGTCTTCTGAGTCTTCTGAGTCTTCTGAGTCTACTGACTGATACACTGAATCTTCGTGCTGAGTCTTCAATTCCTCAGTATCCTACTGAGTCTTCAGTATCTCAGTTTCACACTGAGTCTTCAGATTCTCAGTTTCTCACTGAGTCTTCAGAACCTTCAGTTTCAAACTGAAACTTCAGTTTCTTCAGAAACATACTGAGTTCTTCAGAGTCTTCAGAACCTATCCTGAACTATATTTGTTGTCTATACATTTTGCAGATAACATCCTGAATACTCTAAAACTGAATCCTGACTCAACTATCAAGATCATTCTGAACATGTCATACTCAGGGGTTTTGGGATCTAATCAAAATCATATATCTTTTATTAAATTCATCTCCCAACACAAGAGATCACAAAGAAGAAAAGAAAAGAGATGATCTGACAGATGAGAGAAGAGATAACAGATCTGACAGAAGGAGCTCAGATTACTATCAGAAAGGAAAGTCACCTGACAAAACCTACAGACGAAGTGACTTACCTAGCAGAGGAAGTTCCGTAGATCGAGGATCATGCTTCAGCTATGAAAAACCAGGTCACTACAGCACCGACTGCCCTGACCTGACTCCCAGAGAAAGAGAAGAGAAACAGAACAAAAGAGAGCTACGCCTCAGAGATAGGAAAGCACTGGTCGCTGACACATCTAGAATTGATGATTCCTATCTGCCTTCTGAGGACTCTGGCTACTCTTCTGTAGAAGACTTTTGTCTGATAAGCAGTGTTGTTGACTTCCACGAGCATGAAGATCTGATATTCTCTTCAGATGACGATGAAGTCTGCATGATGGCCAAGGAGGACCAATCTGAGGTAACCTCCATGTTGGGATATATTAGTTTTGATAAATTATGCCAAAACATTATCAACTTGTGTTATTCAAGCTAACCTACAGATAACAAGTTAAGGGGGAACGAGAGAACAAATTGAGGGGGAACTCACGAAATCAGAAGAAGATGATCAAGATCAGACGAGGCTCTAGACGAGAATGATCGAGATCAAATGAGTCAGATGAGTTCCGGAGTTAGCTGATGAGTTGTGCAAAAACAGAAGAGAAGAAAAGCTAAAGCCAACAAATCAGAAGAGAAGAAAAGCTAAAGCCAACAAATCAGAAGAGAAGGTTGAAGATCAGAAGATGAGCAGATGAGACTGATCAAGATCAGACGTGATCGATATCAGATATAAAGATGAGTAGATGAGACTGATCAAGATCAGACGTGATCGAGATCAAATATGATAAACCTGATATGCTAACCTGATGTACTGACCTGATGCTATCCTGAGATGCTGAACTGAAGATATGATGATTTGATCAGTCGAGCAGATCAGATCAGACAAAGAAGAAATCGATAGCTCGAAATAATGTGACTCGAGGGTCGGGATGTCCGAATTCAAGAGCCAAATCAAGAAGCCCGAGTGTCAAGATGCCCGACGCATAAGGTCCGCCAAGAGAAGTCTCTTTGAATCAAGAAACCTCGAGACTCGAAGTTATCAAGAAACGAAGGCTCAGATAAACTGAAGTCTCAGATAAATGGAAGGCTCAGATAAACGGAAGGCTAAGATAACCTGAAGGCTCAGATAACCTGAAGGTTTAGATAGCTCAGATAACCTGAAGGTTCAGATAGCTCGAAGGATAACTCAAGGCTCGACATGTAATCAAGATCTCAAGAAAATAACCGTTAGAGACTCGTAAGAAATCAAGAATATAGCCAGTTAGATTCACCGACGGACCAATGAGAGGAAGACGACAAGCCTGAAAAGCTGCAAAAATTTACAGAGTAGTATGGATTTGAATGTGATTCTCTCCAACGGTAACATTCAAATCCACACTATAAATACAAGTTCTTCCTTCATTATCAAGTGTGGATAAAATGTGGAAGAGTATGGAGAATGTATCAAACGATGCTACAGAGCTAAGAAGATATGGGTTCCAGCAGTTCCCAGCCAAGGTCGTGTGCCAGATGATGCGATTCCTGAAATATGGCCTGATTGTAGCACGACTAAGGCATTCAACAGGAATTGTGCTCCCAATCCTATATACTCAAGCATTCCCACCATAGAACACAGAGCTAGAAATACACGCATGTATTCAAGAGTGTTCTACCCTAGATCTAAGCACAAATGCTATATCCTAAGCTTAGAGAGATTTTCCCATCCTTAGCATTGAGGCTAAACAAATGTAAGGGAAAATCTCAACCTAGTTGGAAACCAAACAAACCTTTACCCAAACTCAAAATTAGGTTAAGTTTGTAGGTGAGTGTGAATTCAATAAACATCTGTTGAGTGTTGGACTAACACATAAAACTAAGTCCAGTTCGTTAGGCAATCCCGTGAGGGAGATAAGTCCCGCTTGAGTGTGAACTCGGTAAGCATCTATCAGCAATCCCGTGAGGGTGATAAGTCCCTCTTGAGTGGGAACTCGATAAACATCTCGGCCATCCTTCGAAGGATATAAGTCCCGTAGGTTAAGTTTGTAGAGTGGGAACTCAGTAAACATCTCGGCCATCCCATGAGGGGTATAAGTCCCGCAGGTTAAAGTCGGTTAAGGTTCCCCTGTGTTAAGGGAAGAGTGGATGTAGGGTGGGTTTTGTCCGAACCACTATAAAAATATCGTGTGTTCTTTACTGCTTTATGTTCATACTTGTCATATGTATTCAGTTATAAGCAAACCAACACACATGTTTTTAAAAGAAGAAAAATTTGTAATCACTCTCCCTCAACCCCTGTTTTTATATGCATCATACGACATGTTTTTCTTCCGCACGCGCAAAATCGGTTTTAATCGGGGACTCACAGTGGTATCAGAGATGGAGCTCAAAAGATCACCGTTTCAATGTGATCGCCTGAGTTGATCTATTTTTTAAAACCCATCTCTGAACTGATACCAACAAGTGGTATAAGAGCGGTAGTTCAAAAGGTCACTATTTTTCAAAATGCGAACATCTGAACTGATACCTACAATTGGTATCAGAGCGGGAGTTTAAAAGTTCACAAGTTTTTAATGTGACCACCTGAACAAATCTTTTTTTTTTAAACAAAAACCCGATCTCTGTATAAATGCATATTTTTAAATGTTTTGGCATCAATATCAAAAAGGGGGAAATTGTTGGGTTATATTAGTTTTGATAAATTATGCCAAAACATTATCAACTTGTGTTATTCAAGCTAATCTACAGATAACAAGTTAAGGGGGAACGAGAGAACAAATTGAGGGGGAACTCACAAAATCAGAAGAAGATGATCGAGATCAGACAAGGCTGTAGACGAGAATGATCGAGATCAGATAAGTCAGATGAGTTCCGGAGTTAGCTGAAGAGTTGTGCAAAAACAGAAGAGAAGAAAAGCTAAAGCCAGAAAATCAGAAGAGAAGGTTGCGGATCAGAAGATGAGCAGATGAGACTGATCAAGATCGACGCGGATCGAGATCGAGATATGAAGATGAGCGGATGAGATGATCAAGATCGACGTGATGGAGATCGATATGATAAACCCGATATGCTAACTCGATGTAATCGACCGATGCTATCCCCGAGATGCCAATCGAAGATATGATGATCCGATCACCGAAATCGATCGATCGATAAAGAAGAAATCGATAACTTCGAGTCAATGTGACCGAGGGTCGGGATGTCTAAATTCGGAAGAAGAGTCGAACAAGAAGCCTCGAAAGTGTCAAGATGCCCGACGATAAGGTCCCGCCTAAAAGAAGTCTGCTGAATCAAGAAACCTGAGACTCAGTAAGTTACTGAAGAAATTGAAGGCTCAGATAAACGGAAGGCTCAGATAAACGGAAGGCTCAGATAAACGGAAGGCTCAGATAACCTGAAGGCTCAGATAACCTGAAGGTTTAGATAGCTCAGATAACCTGAAGGCTAAGATAACCTGAAGGTTCAGATAGCTCAGATAACCTGAAGGCTCAGACAGAACTGCAGATCCTGAGACTCAGAAGATCCTGAAGAAAATAGTCGTTAGAGACTCAGAAGAAACTGAAGAATATAGCCGTTAGATTTAGCTGACGTGCACCAATGAGAGGAAGATGACATGCCTGGAAAGTTGCAAAAAGCTACAAAGTAGTATGGATTTGAATGTGATTCTCTCCAACGGTAATATTCAAATCCACACTATAAATACAAGTTCTTCCTTCATTATCAAGTGTGGATAAAATGTGGAAGAGTATGGAGAATGTAGCAAACGATGCTACAGAGCTAAGAAGATATGGGTTCCAGCAGTTCCCAGCCAAGGTCGTGTGCCAGATGATGCGATTCCTGAAATATGGCCTGATTGTAGCACGACTAAGGCATTCAACAGGAATTGTGCTCCCAATCCTATATACTCAAGCATTCCCACCATAGAACACAGAGCTAGAAATACACGCATGTATTCAAGAGTGTTCTACCCTAGATCTAAGCACAAATGCTATATCCTAAGCTTAGAGAGATTTTCCCATCCTTAGCATTGAGGCTAAACAAATGTAAGGGAAAATCTCAACCTAGTTGGAAACCAAACAAACCTTTACCCAAACTCAAAATTAGGTTAAGTTTGTAGGTGAGTGTGAATTCAATAAACATCTGTTGAGTGTTGGACTAACACATAAAACTAAGTCCAGTTCGTTAGGCAATCCCGTGAGGGAGATAAGTCCCGCTTGAGTGTGAACTCGGTTAACATCTATCGGCAATCCCGTGAGGGTGATAAGTCCCACTTGAGTGGGAACTCGATAAACATCTCGGCCATCCTTTGAAGGATATAAGTCCGGTAGGTTAAGTTTGTAGAGTGGGAACTCGGTAAACAACAACTAACAAGAAGGGAATTGGGTATGAGAACCCTTCTACATCCTCAAAAGCCCCGTTTGATTCACTTTAGAAGGGTGTAATCAAACGAGTCTCTGACAAAGATACACTAAATCCTAAACTTGTATTTGATAAGGGAAAAAGACCTGCTGAGCAAGTAAGGCAGGTACCTAATTAGAATGGGAACAGAAATGGACCCCAACTGATAAAGCATCAGCCGAGGAATCAACTGAAGAACCCAGTTCTTCTGAAGAAACCTCAACCTGATCAGCAGATTAGGTATCAGAAGAGACAACCTGTAATAAGGAAATCTAATCTGAGACCCAATCAAGGTCAGCTGCCTAATAAGCAAGCTATAGGTAAACTGCAAAGACCACCTATGCCATAAAGATATGAATCTTTTGATGGTAGCAGTCGTACCTACCCTTATAACCAGAGATCTAGGGCTACTGCACCTGAGCCACACTGGATTAAAAGAAGACGAAATATAAAGAAAAATCCCAATTCTTCTAAGTCATCCAAGGCTCACACGAATAATCATACTAATCACAAAGCATATAAAGAGACGTATGACTATGTTGATATGTATGGGAGACAAATCGGACCTTCTAATCTATCAGATTTTCATAGAAGTGCTCTGTTTGTGTGGATCCCTAAATCCACTACTAGCCCCCCAGGACCCAATTCCAAAGGGGTACCTAAAGCCTGATTTGATTGCAGGTTCGCGTGGGACTGGCCGACAAAGGAGATGCACAAGCAACTATCTGGTACATCGATAGTGGATGCTCAAGGCACATGACTGGAAGCAAACATCTCCTTAGCTCATACAAAGAACAAGATGGCCCACGTGTACTCTTCGGTGATGATAACTTTGGTTTTACCAAAGGATTCGGAACCTTAGAGAATGATGATGTACAAGTAACTGGAGTCTCGTATGTCGAAGGGTTGAATTACAATCTACTATCAGTATCACAATTCTGCGACAATGGATTCAACGTTGAGTTCTCGAGCGATAAGTGTACGATAAGGAATCGAGCCACTCAACAAATTTTGCTAACTGGTTCAAGGAAAGGAACGATCTACATAGCAGATTGGAACAGTTGTCCGAACAATACATGCTTAATTGTTAAGAGTTCTTAAAGTAGCAGTTGGCTCTGGCACAAAAGAATGAGTCATCTGAACTTCAAGACTCTTAACAAGATCGCTAGGATGTCTTTGGTTGAGGGACTTCCGAATGAGATATTCTCCAAAGATCAGACATGTGCCGCATGTCAGATGGGAAAACAAGTTAAAGCCTCATTCAAGGGAATACCTGGATCAGCATCCAGTAGAGTATTGCAACAGCTCCATATGGATCTATTCGGACCAGTTACACTAGTCATTCTCAGAGGACGCAAATATACTCTAGTAATCGTGGATGATTATTCCAAGTTTACTTGGGTTGTATTCTTATACAAGAAGAACGAGAGAATGACTAAGATACCCGAACTGCTCAAGAAGCTACAAAACGAGAAGGGTGTCAGCATAGTAAAAATCAGATCAGATAAAGGGACAGAGTTCCTGAATTCCTTTATTACTGATTTTTGCACTGAGTTTGGTATACATCATGAGACGTTAGCAGCAAGAACACCACAACAAAATGGAGTAGCAAAACGGAGAAACAGAACTCTCAAAGAAGCTGCTCGCACTATGTTAGCTGAACATGCTACACCAAGCCGTTTCTGGGCAGAAGCAATCAACACAGCATGCCATACTCAGAACAGATGTTCCCTGACTAAGACTCACTTCAAAACACCTTATGAACTGTGGAAAGACAGAAAACCTCGTGTTTCATACTTCCATATTTTTGGGTGCAAGTGTTTCATTCACAACAATGGGAAAAGTCAGTTGAAGACTTTTGAGGCCAAGTCAGATGAGGGTATATTCTTAGGATATTCCTCATCAGCAAGGCTTTCAGAGTTTACAACAAACGAACTCTAGTTGTGGAAGAATCACCCCATGTGGTCTTTGATGAGACATCTTCTGAACAAGAGAAAGCTGCCTCAGAACAAGCCGTACCAGAACAACCGCTACCTGACACGCAGAAAATGGATCAGCTAAGCATCAAGGAGAAAGAACCTGAACACATAACAGTGCACATCCCAGAACTTGATCTTGCTGATTCAACAGGTCAATCAGACCCAAAGGTACGCACAACTGTCAGTGAAGAAGCTGTTACAGCTGAGACAGTATCAACTGAACCATCTGGTTCAGGGGGAACTTCTGAAGTTCCTACGAACAGACATCAGCATATGATGAGTCCAACATCAGCTGAGACATGTTCTTATCAAGTGGATCATATTTCCGCACCACTCCCAATCACTGGTAATGAACTATCAGATATGGATGATGTTCTCCAAACAGACGCACATCAGAACAGAAGGACCTGGATTACCAGTCATCCAACTGATCTGATTATCGGAGACCCATCTGATAGAGTCAAAACTAGACATCAGATTGGTGAAAGTGCCATGTACTGTTGTTATCTGTCTTTGAAGGAACCAACTACAGTAGAGGAAGCTCTACAAGACGCAAGCTGGATTATAGCCATGCAGGAGGAGCTGGAACAATTTGAGAGGAATCAAGTTAGGGAATTGGTGGACAGACTAACTCATCAAGACGTAATTGGCACGAAGTGGGTATTCAAGAACAAGAGAGATGAGAAAAATGTCATAACCAGGAATAAGGCAAGACTTGTTGCTAAGGGGTATTCACAATCAGAAGGAATTGATTATGATGAGACCTTTGCACCAGTCGCTCGCCTAGAAGCCATTTGGCTATTTCTGGCATATGTTTCCCACAGAGGGTTCACTGTGTATCAGATGGATGTAAAGAGTGCATTCTTAAATGGGGTACTAGCATAGGAAGTTTATGTCGAACAACCTCCAGGCTTTGAAAAAGGCAATCAAGTGTACCGTTTAGGGAAAGCTCTTTACGGACTGAAACAAGCTCCTCGAGCTTGGTATGATACACTTTCTCAGTTCTTGATAGTCAGCGGGTTCACTAAAGGAATAGTGGACAGAACCTTATTCAGAATAGAAGATGGAGAAGATATTCTGATGGTTCAGATTTACTTGGACGACATCATCTTCGGATCTCCCAACAAGAAGCTATGTGAGAAGTTCAGTAAATTGATGCAAGGGAAGTTCGAGATGTCCATGATGGGTCAGATGAATTACTTTCTGGGTTTACAAGTCAAGCAAGGTACAGAAGGGATATTCATCTGCCAGGCGAAGTATACAAGGAATCTACTGGCAAAGTTTGGAGTTCAACATTGCAAGGAAGCCAGAATTCCCATGATGATCGGGTTCAAGATGAATCCAGATGAAGATGGTCAGAAAGTTAATCAGAGGGAATATAGAGCTCTGATTGGATCACTACTATACCTGACTGCCAGCAGACCAGACATTACTTTTGCAGTAGGTGTATGTGCCAAATTTCAAGCAAATCCAATGCAAAGCCACCTAGAAGCAGCTAAGCGGATTCTCAAGTATTTGAAGGGGACTGTAAACCTTGGTTTATTTTACCCATCAGATGACAATCTAGAGCTTAGTGGGTATTCTGATTCAGATTACGGAGGTTGAAGAATCGACAGGAAGTCAACCTCAGGTTCACTCAGAATCCTGTTCTACATACAAGATGCAAGCATGTGGATGTCAGACACCATTTTATCAGAGATCACGTTGAAAAGAAGAATATCAGGATGGAAAAGATCCATACTGACAAGAAGAAAGCTGATATCTTAACCAAGCAACTAGCTGAGATTAGATTCAGAGATTTATGCAACGAGCTAGGGCTTTTGGATCTTGGAGAAAATGCACCAGATATGGCTGAAGGATTGATCTCCAGAACCAGTTGGTTAAAAAACTAACCTGGTTAAGTAAAATCAGTTGAGCTAGGAATCTCAATGATCAGACGACCAGACGAGGAGCCGATCTGAAGTTCAAATAAGGAGCAGATCAGAAAGTCAGATAAGTAGCCGATCTGAAGTTCAGACAAAGGGCAGATCAGTTCAAGACATATCAGATTAAGGGGGAACTGATCAGATTGGAAGATTACTTTATAAGTCGATTAAAACAGCAATCAACAAGCAAGTCAAGTTTAAAAGCTACAGATCGCATAAGTCAAAAGAAACAACACAACAATGGAATAACAGAGTTTTTCATTGATAAAGACCCGGAGGTCAGATTTACAAGTTACAAGTGATATCACAAGCTACAAATGCTACAACTATCTTCAAGTGGTATTACAAGTACAAGAATACCCGGAGGTCAAAGCATAAACCATCAACCCTAAGACAACCCTAGGCAGGGAAGGAGAGAGAGAGATTTTAAGAGTTGATGCTCTCAGACTCTCCGACCCAGGGGGCAGCAGAGAAGCTTCTTGAATCCTGAACACCGCTCTTAGAATCTTGGAGTGAGAAGCGAGAGCGAACCTTGAAGGACCTTTAAGCTAGGAGCCCTTAGACCTAAAATCAATGGGCTCTCCAGCTGTTAAATGGGACACAGTGCCACAGGTTTGGTCACAAAGACCATATGGCCATGAGTGTCTCATGCAAATATTGAGTTTGATACACTATTCTGTATATCAAACCCATGTTTTGTTTCAGACTAAGTCTATTGATGCTAATTCCGTCATCTCGATAGACGCACAAGGTGCATACGATTAGGAGAAGTGCCTTCTCATTTGCCTTAGCAAATCTGCCTCCACGGTGGTAAAGAAGCTTAGCATAGATCGTAAGTGAAATCTTAGATGACGACGAAAGCAGTGTGAAGGAACACACAGGGTTGATTTGAGAAGCTGAATTCATTGGAAAAGGGCTAAAGGTTCCCACCGGAAGTTTCACCGGAAATAAGGAACTCATCGGAAAAGCATGAAGGATATGCTAAAGAAGATGAAATGGTTTATGATTGTGTTGATTCACCTAACACCTCAGGCTATTTATAGAAGGAAATTAGGGGCATAAATGTAAATTTTATCTTCTCAGAAGATCTTAAGAGAAATTTGCATCGACAATGGTTGGATGAGTTAACGGTGTGATTAAATCACAGCGTATCTATGCCATTATTACGGAATGTCAAATCGTGCCGATTTGGGAATCGAGGCGACTTTTGGACTCCCCAAAGTAAAAGTTTTGGCGGGAGTTGACTTCAGTAAATGCAAGTTGATAGAAAAAAACTGAAGAATGAAGTGTATCAGAAAAGAGGATCAGATAAGTGGAGAAGTGTTTCAAGCAAGAATCTGATCAGATAAGTGAGATATTGTTGGGAAATGCATGAGGCAACCATCAAATAAGTCAACAAAGTACCAGATCAGATCACCGTGGTAACTGATTTATTACAATATCAATCAGTCAGATACGCTCTCTTATTTATCTCTTTCTGAATATCCTTATATGCGTTATTTGATTAAATGATTTAATTTACACTATTCACGACGCATGCTCTGCAAATCTTTTAATGCGGACTTGGGAAAATGTTTTCAAAACGTTTTATTACGATTTTTCGAGTTCGGAAAACGAGAAGACTACTTTTCTCAACCGTGCGATCAAAATACTTTTTTGGCCGACTAATCTCAGCCATTGATTTCAAAACACGGATACTTGAGTACTTTGTAAAGTAGTGCAAATAGGTTTTTCCTCGTATTCTATAAAATCCAAATCTTTCTCAGAAAACCGCTTTCCACCACTTCGTCTTCTCAAAACTCTTAAAAGATCTTTTTTTTTCTTAAAATCCTCAGAGAATTACTTTCGAAATTATTTGATTCTACTCTTCCGATTCCAAAATCTTTCGAATCAATTACTGGTAATTTCTTGTTTTAATTGCATTATCTCAATTTGTCTATTGTACCTAGGTTTACAAGTTGTGATTCTGTAATTTTTATTAGTTCTAAACGCTTACTTGCTAAATTGATGCTGATATTGCTAGTTTGACTGAATTTATTGAAATATCTTACTCAAACTAAACATCAATTTTGCATATCGTACAGAAATGGCACACCTTATTTCACGACCGGGCCAAGGGAAAAAGTACTGCAACTTTGCATCGATGAAGAAAGACATCATTGATGAAAAGTACGTCGTCTTCAACATCACCTCAGATCCAGAATCGCTGGAAATTCTGGAGTGCTTACGAGCGTGTGGACTGGAACGATATTGCTCTACTCATAAGAACATCGGTCACACCCATGAAGCCCTGGAGTTTCTCTACAATCTGCAGAGGGATGAAGACAATGATGCTGACCTGATTTCTTCCGTTGGTGGAATGAAAGTTCGAGTGACGAATGACGATCTACAGAGGATATTCGGCCTAACTCGAGGAAACATCAATCCAGAGACCTACACAACTGTTGTAGGAGAAAAAGAGTTTCTTGAAGCCAAGCTGTTGAGACCAGCAAACAAGGAGAATACGACGAACGTAAAAGCCTCCTATCTGAAGAGAAAGTATCGCCTTCTTCTTGAGATTGTTCAGAAGGTGATCATGTGCTCGACTTACAGCCTTGATGCGGTCACTTCATACAGGATAAGTGTCATGGCTGCAATAATCAAGAAGGCTTCAGACATTGATTGGTTGGGTATGGTCAAAGCAAGACTGAGAAAAGACTCCGGGAAGTTCGAGCTGACCCAGAGCAATGAAGTGTGCTTATCAACGAAGTGCTCATTCATACACAAAATCTCCATCATTCTGTCAGATAAGCTGCCACAGAATTATGAATGGAACGAGAATGGAGCGAAGATTTACCAAGCAAAGCACAAGGCCATATTGGTCAAGGATGAGTCCCTACCTGGACAAGCTGATGAGGATCTGACTCCTTATGTGCTCAAACCCAAGGGAGAAAAGAAAGGAAAAGACAAGGCAACTGCATCGTCTGAAGTGCAGGAAAAGGTCGTTCAAGAGAAGGAGATGAAGAGGAAGGTTCTGGCCAAGAAACCAGATGCTCAGCGGAAGCGTCATAAGAGAATCTCATGTCCTCTGAAAACTGCACCAAGTTCCGCCCAGCAAGCCAGCAGAACAGAGGATCTGTCAGAGGGACAGAAGTGGAGCAACCTGAGGAAGAATCAGACGAAGAGGTAGCAGTCCGCTCTGAGCCAACTATCAGAGAAGTAAGGGAAGAGCAGATGACCAAAGCAGAAGGAGAGAAATCTGTCAGAGGGACAGAAGTGGAGCAACCTGAGGAAGAATCACCATCTGATTCTCTGCTTCTCACCAAAATCTTCCAGAGAGAAAGATTGCCATCTCCCACTTCCAAATCACCATCACCCTCTCCTCAAAAATCATCACTACCACCCTCTCCCCACAAAACCTTCTCACCCTCACCTAACAGAACACCCAGATCTCCCACTCCACCAATCAATGAACCTGTTCAGGAAACTGAACACCCTCAAAACGCTGAAAACCAACCTGAACTACAAACATCTCAATCCCCGATCCACTCTCAAGAACCTGAGAGATCCGACAAGCATGTGTCCATCTCTCATAATCCCTTCAACACCAGAACAATGCTCACTTCACCTGCTCCAGAGAGCCCAATCATAAGAATAATGAAGCAACATATCAAAGAGTATCAACTGGATCTGTGCCCTGAATTGGATATACATCCTGGCATCCATCAACAGATAGAAGAGATAGTGTTCTGGAGGGATATCAGACTGAAGAGCATTGAAGAATTTCTGATTCTAATGACAACTCTGGGATCAGATTTCTTTGTAGACTTGGAGTTGAAATGTCTACACAATGCTGGGATTGAAACTGCTGTTGAATTGGCATCTGACGATGATATCAGATGGTTGATTCACGAAAGGTTCGGTATTGCTGATAACAGGGAAGAAACCGTTTAACCTCCTACAGGAGGGAGTTGCCGATGAACCAAGAATGGGTGCTACAGATCACGAAAGGCTTCAACATCTGAATAGACTGGTACAATGAGCTCTGATACCCTAGATCATCACTCTCAAAAGATTCAGGATGGTATCCAGGCTGCATTTGAAGACAAATTTGCAGCGCTCACAGTAGATCTGATGATGCGATTTTAAGATGAGCAAGAAAAACTAGTTGACAAGGAGCGAAGTCACACAGTTGGGATGCACAATGCCATCCTTGCTGAAGTCATGCAACTAGTATATCCTCTTGCTGAGAAGCTCAAACTCCCGTCTGACAAACTTTCTGTTCAGACAGAGATGCTCAATCAGACACAGGTACTTTTGGAGAGTGTCTGGGCATCCTTGGACAAAACCAACAACCACTTGGATATGGGTTGGAAACATTTTCTAGCTTCTACAGAACAAGCAATACAGGAAATCAAAACTGCTCTCAGATGTTTCTACACGCCCGCATCTTCTGCCACCGTTCAGATCACTCCTCTTGTTATCGAGGAACTCAGAGAGGAGATCTCATGGCAATTAACAGCTCTGAACCGCAAGATGTCCAACCTCTTTAATGCAACCAAAAAGGGGGAAGGAAAAGAGTCTAAAGGAAAAGAGAATACAGAAAAACAGACTCAAGAAAAAGAGAAGGAAGAAATACAGACTCAGACACAGTTCGTAATATTTTCATCTCTACCAAAAACCACTGTATCTGACTTGCCAGCCACTCCATCTACCGATCTCGTTGCTGAAATGAAAGAAACTGTGGAGCAACACAGTAAAGAGATCGCTGAACAGAAAAGTGCTCTTTCAGAGGTAACTGCCAGAGTCGACAAAATTGAAGAATTTTCTTCATTCGTCCAGAAAAGAATGGAAACTGATGATCAGGCCAAGAGCCTTGAACTCGCTAAGAAATTAGCTGAAGAAGACGAACAAGATGAACCTGAGCAAACTCTGAGGAGGAAGAAAGGCAAAGGCTAGATGATGAAAGCAAATGCGGAAGATCAGAGACAAGGCCAGTTATTCTCCACCATAAGCCAGATGACTCCTGAAAAAGTTCAAGAGCAGACAAGACTGAGAATAAGAGAGGCCGAAATCAAGAAGCAGAGGCAAAGGGACTGAACATCGCTTACATCCGAAGGAAAAGGAAGAACGAAGCTGCAGCAGAGGAGATTGCTTGGGAGAAGAATGCCCTTCCGGCACCTGTTAAAGGCATCCTCTGTGCACGACAAGATTTGCTTCCAGAATGGGATCAAATCAGAGGAGAATGGTTATGTGATGTCTACATCCTGGAGAAGATTCCAATTCATCAAGATCAGACTGAAAATGATGATGAATTCCAGAACTGGCTAGAAATAAAGTATCCAGACATCTACCAGACAGTGATGAGTGAAGGCAAGATCATGTCACTAATACCAGAAGCTCCACCCTTTGAACTACTCCTTCCACCTTTGCGTCCAGACAACAAGCTAGATCCTGTTAAAGTCAAGAACATCTACTATGGACTAGCTGAAAAAGGAGGAATCCATAAAAAAGAAGAGCTGGACAAGCTAATGCAAAGGATGTACAGGATGTTTGGCATCCCCAAAGAACTACAAATGTTCAAGTACACCTGAAGAAGACAACTTGGAATCAGATGATAGGTACGCTTTTCATATATTCTACAATGCACACACCTATCTGAATAAAATTCTTCATCCCACTGATTCTAAGACACCATCTCATTGTCTTCTGAGGTATGTACTATTTGCATTATCTACATTTCCATTCATGGTATCTGTTTTTCTGATTAAGTTGATTTAAGTGTTTTGGTTCCATCAAAAAGGGGGAAATAGTTGGGAAATCTGTAATTTAGTTTTGATAGAAGTTCCAAAACAGGTTGTAATAGGACCAGTCAGACCTGTTAGCTGACTGATGACTTAGAATCAGAATAAGATGACCAGCTGAAATGTATAGATAGCTGATGTAAAAGATAGGTCACATATTGAGGGGGAATTCAATATGTATAGGTCGTCGAAATGTCGGATGATGACCCAGATAAGGTCGATGATCAAGACTAAGCGCAAATCGAAGACAAGAAGATCGGTGAAGACAAGAAGACATCAAGACTCGGATGAACTCAAGACTCAGATAAACTCAAGACTCAAAGATCAAACTCAAGACTCAAGACTGTTGAATACACCGAGGCTCGAGACACACCAAGATCAAAAAGTCCTCAAGACCTACATTCAAAGAAGAAGTCGTGATATTGAAGCTAAGACAATGTGCAACTGAAGACTCAACAAGGTAGACTGATCAGTTACTTGATCAAGTCAGCTCACACCTGGTGACAATCAAAAAGATACACCAGACAAGACGAATCTTCTACAAAAGGAATATGAATCGTCTAACAGACAAATTTCTGGAGTGCTGCCTCGCGAAGCCAAGGAGAAAGCGACACGTGCACAAAAAGAGCTGATAATACGGGATACGACGCTGTAGACAAAAATGGCGTTAATCATGCCTACGGCCACGCCGATACTCGGAGCACGTCACAATCATATCCTACAGCCTACCTAATATAGCCCTAAATTCAAATTGCTCTCCAACGGCTCTTTGATTTCGAGGTGTATAAAATGGGATCGTTCTTCACTTTGAAGAAAAGGACCAACAAGTGAGAACGCAAGAACAAACACGGAGACATCGCAAAAGAAGCTAAATCTACATCAAAATCTCCACTCAAAGAACGATACATTTGAAGATTATTCTTACAGTGTTCATCCCATAGTTCTTAGCAAGAAATCCTATCCACTAGCATTTTGGCTACCTAAATCACTAGGATAGATTTCCAGTTGGAACCCTCAAACATTCTTTACCCAAACGCAAGTTAGGTTAAGTCTATAGAGTGAGAACTCATTAAACATCTCGGCTATCATTTTTAAGGATATAAGTCCCGCTGGTTACATTTTTAGAGTGGGAACTCGATATACATCTCGGCCATCCTGAAAAGGATATAAGTCCCGTAGGTTAAGCTTGAGTGGGAACTCGGTAAACATCTCGGCCATCCTGAAAAGGATATAAGTCCCACAGGTTAAAGTAGGTTAAGGTTCCCCTGTGTTATGGGAAGAGTTGGACGTAGGAGGGGTTTCGTCTGAACCACTATAAAAGTTTTGTGTGCATTTACTTGCTTTCTTATTGCTTTACACAAGTCACACAACTAAGTTTTAAAAAGGCATACAAATTCTAAAGTTAAGCTCAGTCTGCACCAAGCAACTGATCTGATCAGATTGACACCTTAGTCAACTGGTTGAAAACTGACTTCAGAATCAGATTGATAAAACTGGTTTTTCACGCGGGTAAAAACAAGCTTCCGCACCATTCAGATAAACTAACAGATATCAAACTGATCTGCCATCAGGCACTTTCAAGAAGATTGAACATCGGTCTGTCGATACACTCGCACTCGATCGGAATGTCTGCGGTTCACACCGATCCAAGACGAAAAAGTTTTAGAAGTCTATTCACCCCTCCCTCTAGACTTCCACCCTCACAAAACCCGTTAAAGGACCTACAATGTTTATCTCGATCATTGAAGACATTCTTGAAGTCTTGATAATTCTTGTGCCTTGATATCCTTGGTCTTCGATCTTACATCTTACATGTCTTGAGTCTTCGAGTCTTGGTGTCTTACGAGTCTTGAGTCTTGAGGTCTTGAGTCTTGATGTCTTACGAGTCTTCACAGATATCTTGGTGACATCTTGAGTCTTCATCTTTGAGTCTCGGTTTCTCGATTTCTCATTAGTCTTGATTTCTCGATTTCATCTTGAAACTTGAAATTTCGATTTCATCTTGAAACTTGGTTTCTTGAAGCTTATTGAGTCTTCAGAACCTATCCTGATCTATATCTGCGGACTATACATTTTGCAGATAACATCCTGAATACTCTAAAACTGAATCCTGACTCAACTACCAAGATTATCCTGAACATGTCATACTCAGGGGTTTTGGGATCTAATCAAAATCAATCTTTATTAAATTCATCTCCCAACACTTCTGGTCTTGATGTCTTCTGATCATCAGCTCTTTTGGTCTTCTGATCTTCAGACCTTCAGCTCTTCCGGTCTTCTGATCTTTAACTTATCTGATCTTCTGACCTTCAGCTATTCTGGTCTTCTGATCTTTAACTTATCTGATCTTCTTACCTTCTGATATTCTGATCTTCAACTCTTCTGGTCTTCTGATCTTTAACTTATACACCTCATCTCATGTAAAATTTTTCAGAAGTCTATTCACCCCTCCCCTCTAGACTTCTGCCCTCACGAAAACCCATTCGGGACCTACAAGTGGTATCAGAGCAGTGGTTCTATGGAAAACTGACTTTGAGTATCATCGGTTCTTGAGGAAGAATCATTGTGGTCAGTTGAACAGATCTTGAAAAACCTATTTTTAAAACTCATCTGTTTTCCAAACTCACATTCAGCATGGATAATACTTCGGGTATATATCATGATCTACCTAAGTTCTCGATCGATGAGTATGTTGATTGGACCATACTCATGAGCAACAATCTGGGTGCAATAAACAGCAGAATGATGGAAGTTCTTGAACAAGGACCCATCATCATCTATTACAACAACCCAGCTGAAGAAGGTGATCCAGAATACCCAGCTGGAGCCAGAATTAGAAAAAGTCCTTCACTAATGGATGCCTAGGAGAGGAAACTGTCCAATCTGGATACTGTGGCCAAACACATCATCATGAAGACTATGGACAAGATAACACGTGAGAAGATCAAGTATCTCAAGACTGCCAAGCAGATGTGGGATACTTTTGCAGAAATATACGAAGGAAATGATCAGATTAAAGACAGCAGATTGCAAGCTGAACTGGTTAAATTTGAAAAACTCAAGATGCAGCCAAATGAAACCATAAATTAGCTCGATGGCCGAATCACCATGTCAGTCAACAAGCTTCATGAACTAGGATGAGAAATGTCTGACAAAGATATCAACTACAAGATCTTAAGGTCCCTAACCATGAAATGGGACATGAAAGTAACAGTTATAAAAGATTGTCAAGATATTGCGAAGATGAAGCCAAGCAACCTGTTTCTCAGTCTAAAGGCTCATGAATTTGACCCGATCGAAAGAGGTCAAGAAGAAGAAGACGAGTCACCTACTGAAGCTACACTTGCCACATCAAAAGCAGTAGCATTCAAAGTGGCTAGCTGTTGGGAGATGAATTTAATAAAAGATGATTTGATTATATCCCAAAACCCCTGAGTATGATATGTTCAGGATAATCTTGATAGTTGAGTCAGGATTTAGTTTTAGAGTGTTCAGGATGTTATCTGCACAATGAATAGTCCGCATATATAAATCAGGTTAGATTCTGAAGATTCTGAAGACTCAGTAAGTTTCTGAAGAAACTGAAGTTTCTGAAGTTTCAGTATGAAACTGAGAAATAGAAGACTCAATGTGAAACTGAGAAACTAAAGACTCAGCATAAAGACTCAGTATATCAGTCAGTATATCTGTGAAGACTCAGAAGACACTGAAGACTCAGAAGACACTGATGACTCAGAAGACTCTGAAGACATAGAAGACTGAAGACTGAAGACTGATGACAAAGGATACTGAAGGCACAGTTATTACTGTAGACTCAGTAATGTACTGAATGCTCAGTATAAACCTGAATGTTCCGAGGCACTAAAAATATCTATCTGAAGGATACAATACTGAGAAGAACTCGATCATTTAGAAAAATGGATATTGCCCAAGACATTCAGATGCAGACAAAAGGAACTAAACCAAGTGTTGTTAAGGTTATATCACTCAGAGATATTGACCAAAAAGAGCCGTTATGTTTGTCTACATTTAACTGAAGACAACAGTCAAACAGAAGAAGACAGCACCGTACTTTACTGACACTGAAAGCGACAAGTCACTGAAGCATGTCAGTAGTACTATGTTCCAGACTGCAAAAAGTGATGACCAGCTACATGAAAAGTTGTTTTCCTAAAACATGCTAGGGAGTTTCAAACCCTAAATATAGCCGTTCATCACACACCATAAGAGGAAACTCATGGAGCTATCTCTTTCAACGGTTAGTTTTTCAAGAGTGACCTTGGTGCCTGCCTATAAATACTTGTGACCATCTACATTGAAGGTTACGGGAAATTTGTAAGCAACTCAAGAGCTCAAACTTATTATTCCAAGTTGAAGCACTCGAAAACCCAAGAATTTCCCAAGTGCTTTATATCGAAGAGAGCTCATTCACTAAGCCTAGTCTTGATAAGATATATCCAAAGCTTAGTAGAGATATCCTAGCCTTTGCATTGTTCTTAATTGTAAAGGATATCTCATCCTAGTTGGAAACCAACCAAGAAACTCCAAACCCTTTTTAAGGTAGTTTGAGTGTGATTGTTGGTGAGTTGGAGTTGTAAAGAGTTAGCAAACTACATTGAGGTAGTCAGAAAGCTCTAGAGAAGAAGTGAGTAAACTATCTTGGATAGTCAGAAAGCTTGTGTGTGTTTTGAGTAAGTAAACTACAGAGGTAGTCAGAAAGCTCAAAAATATAAAGGTTAGTAAACTACAGAGGTTTTCAGAAAACCTTAGGAAGTGATTAGTGAATTTCTCTGAAGTGATCAGAGAGAGTGGACGTAGGAGCTTGAGTCTCTGAACCACTATAACTTGTTGTGTTATTTGCTTTCTGTTTTGCTCTGATTAACTGTTGCATTACTTTAAATTGAAAGCATCTTTTCACTGATACTTAGTTGGAATCAATCCACTGAAGCTGCATATAACTGAATCACAGCCTAATCACTATTCCATTAAAAAGGAAGTTTTCAGAAAAGCATAAAACGAGTATAAACTTAGGGCCAACCATTCCGCACATCTGAGTGGCTATTCAAGCAACTAAGTAACTCTGAAAGTACTCAGGATCAGTTGGGATTATCTGAGGTTTCTGAAAGCAGCTCAGGATCACTGTCTCAGGTAGACTTTGACTCAGGGCGATTTGTGCTTCTCAGAACCAAATCTTCAGGACAACCTGAACCATTCTGACCCCAGTGAAGAAAAAGTTTTAAAATCACTGAACACGTGTATTCCCCCCCCATACACGTGTAAGACTCGTTTGCACCGGGACCAACAAGTGGTATAAGAGCAGTGGTTCAACTTGACCACCTGCTCTGTTGACCATAGTCTTATTTGCTAAAAAGATTCTTATGGACTATCTGAACAGATCTTATTTACTGATATCTTAAAAGGCTCAGACCAAAATGCCTTCTAAGAAACTTCCCATGTTCTCTGTAGAGAGTTATGATTTGTGGAGATTGAGAATGCAGGCTCACCTGTATTCTAAACATGAACGTATGTGGAGAGTGGTCTCTGAAGGACCATTACAATTCACTGTGGTGAATCCCAGAGTTATAGAAAATGATAGAAATGATCCCAGGACAGAATTTCCTAAGTCTGATGACCAACTTACTCCTGAGGAGAGGAAGTTAGTCAATCTAGACTATATTTCCAAAGACACACTATATAGCACAATTGATGATGGTGTGATGGGAATGATTTCTCATTGTAATACTGTAAAAGAAATATGGGATACACTAGCTGTAATGCGTCAAGGCACAGATCATATCAAGGAGAACAAACTTTCAATTGCCATTGGAAAGTTTGACAGTTTTGAAATGGAAGAAGGTGAATCTATTGACAGACTGGAAGTCAGATTCACTAGTATAATGAATGATCTAAATGCACTTGGAAAGAGGTATCCACAAAGAGAAGTAGCATTGAAAATTCTTAGAGGTATTTCTAAGAAATGGGATATTCATGCAGTGGTGATTGAAAACACCAAGAACATTGATTCAATGCCATACCAATAAGTCTTCTCTGAGCTGAAAGCTTATGAGTTTGTTATTAATAAGAAAACAAAGAAAGCTGACAGCAAAGATGATTCTTCGTCTAGTAAAAATGTGGCTTTCAAAGCCAAGGATAAAACCTGTAAAACTAGAGAGTCTGAGAACTCCCTTGCTAAAAGTCAGGATGAGCTAGAGGATAAGCTAGTACTGATGGCAAGGAGGTTTGAAAGGCTTAATAGGAGATATGGAAAATATAAAAACTATTACAGGAATCACAGGTACCAGAAGAAAGCTGAGGACAGATCCACTGAGAAGAGAAAAGACCTGAAAGCTGAAGGATCTTCATCCAAAAAGAAAGAATCCAAGTCTAAAGAAGAAAGTGATCAGGATGATGATGCCAACAGATGCTATAACTGCCAAAAGAAAGGTCATTTCCAGTATGACTGTCCAGAACTGAGTGCTAAGGAGAGAAAAGAAAGGCAAGCTAAGAGAGACAAGAAGTTCTCCAGCAAGAAAGCCATGGTTGCAGAAGAAGAACACTCTGAGGAAGGTTCTAGCTCTTCATATTAAATGTTCTCAGACAGTGATAGTGATGACATCTGTCTGATGGTTGTGGAGGAGGTAAACTCTTCTTTCTCTGTTGTTGCTCCTACACTAGCACAAGAGTTATCAAGTTCCACTGTAAACAGTCAATTTGACCTGATGGATTCTTTTTAGAGTCTGATGAAGGACTATGCTGTTTTACAAGAACTGCTGAATGAAACTCAAGAGCAGAACAAAGAACTGATTGCTGAAAATCTTAAGTGGAAAGACTCTAGTAATGCTGAGATCACTTCTCAATTGATGGGAACTACTGATGAACTAGATGTTTTGAAAGTACAACTCTCAGAAAAAGAGAAGTTGATAGAGACCCTAAATGGAAAACTAGAGAAATCCACTGAGGAGATTTAGCTTATCAGAACTGAGTTCAATGACCTCTTTGAGAAGCATGAAACTCTACAGTGATTAAATGTGTGGTAAATGGAAAACTAGAGAACTAAGGCACCCAGAGTGGTAAATGTGTATGTAGATGTTTATGGAAGACAGATCAGCCACTCTAAAGTGATTAGAGTTGTCAGGCAGATTTGGATTCAAAAGGTACAGCTAACATGGTAGGACCCTACACCAATTGGGTACCTAAGAATTGATCTATTTTTCAGGAGAAAAACAAGGGCACTGAGCTAATTGAAGATCACATAGCACTGATGAGTGGAGATGAAATGGCCCCTGTTGTATGGTATCTTGACAGTTGATGTTCTAGACATATGACAGGATTCAAGCAAATACTCAGTGACTATGTAGAGCAAAGAGGCCCTCAGATCACATTTGAAGATAACTCCAAGGGACAGACTGAAGGATATGGAACTTTGGAAATCGATTCAGTTCATATCTATGGTGTTTCATATGTATCTGGATTGAAGCATAATTTGCTTTCAATAAGCCAATTTTGTGATAAGGGATTTAATGTTGAGTTCTCAAAGAACTTATGTTATGTGAAAGATGATATCTCACAGAAAATACTACTAACTGGTACTAGAAAGGAAATGTGTATCTTGCTGATTGGAGTTCAACTCCTAAAGATACATGTTTGGTTGCAAAAAGTTCCACATATACCAGTTGGTTATGGCATAAAAGGATGAATCACCTGAATTTCAAAACCCTGAATAAACTTGCAAGATTAGCACTTGTGAGGGGGTTACCAAATGAAGTGTTCAATAAGGAACATGTCTGTGATGCGTGCCAAAAAAGAAAAACAAATTAGAGCATCATTTAAAAGCAAAGTAGATGTTTCTACTGAGAGAATACTTCAATTGTTGCATATGGATCTTTTTGGTCCAGTAACACCAGTGAGCACTAATGGCAGGAAATATACACTCGTAGTAGTTGATGACTACTCAAGATATACATGGGTCGTATTCTTACTCAGTAAGAAAGAGACTCAGATAAAACTGCTTGAACTACTGAAAAGGATCATTATTGAAAAGAACCTGAGTGTGGTCAAAATCAGATCAGATAAAGGAACTGAATTTATAAACCATATTATATCTGATTATTGTGCAGCAAATGGAATAACTCATTAAACATCAGCTGCAAGGACCCCACAACAAAATGGTGTTGCTGAGAGAAGGAACAAGACTCTAAAAGAAGCTGCAAGGACAATGATAGCTGAAGCTGATATTCCTAAAAGATTTTGGGCTGAAGCTGTCAACACTACATGCTATTCTCAAAACAGATCCATGCTGACCAAGAGTCAAGGCAAAACACCATACGAGCTTTGGAATGAAAGGAAGCCTCTTGTTTCTTTCTTTCGTGTGTTTGGTTGCAAGTGTTTCATACACAATAATGGTAAAGATCAGTTGAAAACATTTGATAACAAAGCTAATGAAGGAATATTCTTAAGATATTCTAAAGTCAGTAAAGCTTTAGAGTTTACAACTGTAGGACTCTTATTGTGGAAGAAACACCTCATGTTGTTTTTGATGAATCTATTTGAGTTCAGAAGAAACAGGAACATGATGCAGGAGAACTGACCAAGAGGATCACCAGACTAAGCCTGAAAAAGAATGACAAAACATCCTCTGAACCTGAAAAGAAGAAGTCAGTCACTTTCTATGAATGGAGTGACTCAGACTCAGACAAAGAAGTTCAGGATGGAAATCAGGATTGTGAGACTCAGGAAAACCAACACAACAAAGCTGACCAATCTGAACAGACACCAGTTCAGACTCAGGTATGTGATGCCAATGAAGATGTGGTCACAGCTGAGGCAACTTCTGAATCTATCAACCAAAGGGGAACAAATGTTACTGACAATGTTCTGAATGGAATTTCCCCTGAGGAAGATGATTCCCTTTCTCCTTTTCTGTTGTTCCCTGAGTTTAATGAACTGCCTGAACCTAACATTTCAAATGTTGAGGATACTATTGAAGGGGGAACATCTGGAAGAAGATGGTTAGATAGTCATCATACAAGTCAGATTGTGGGTGATCTAACTGATGGTGTTAAGACAAGAAGGTTCCATGGTGAGAGTGCACTATTCTGCTACTTCCTATCAAAGAAAGAGCCAACTGAGATTGAAGAAGCTCTACAAGATTCTTATTGGATTACTGCTATGCAAGAAGAGCTGAATCAATTCTAAAGGAATGAAGTATGGGAGCTAGTGGATAGGCCTGGAAGGCACAATGTTATTGGAACCAAGTGGGTATTCAAGAATAAAAGAGATGAGAACAACAATATTGTAAGAAACAAGACAAGGCTAGTTGCACAAGGTTATTCCCAAGAAGAAGGATTGGATTATGATGAAACCTTTGCACCTGTTGCAAGACTAGAAGCCATCAGATTGTTTTTTGCATATGCTGCCCACATGAAGTTCACAGTCTATCAAATGGATGTGAAAAGTGCATTTCTGAACGGTGTGCTTAAAGAAGAGGTTTATGTGGAGCAACCTCCTGGTTTCAGATAGAATGACCAAGTTTACAGGCTCAGAAAAGCCTTGTATGGTCTTAAGCAAGCACCCAGAGCATGGTATGATACCCTTTCTCAGTTTCTTACTGACCATGGTTTTATCAAAGGAACTGTTGATAGAACTCTGTTCAGGATAGAAGATGGGGAAGATATCTTACTAGTTCAGATATATGTAGATGACATCAATTTTGGATCTCCAAACCATCAATTGTGTGAAAAGTTTTCAACACTGATGAAAGGAAAGTTTGAGATGTCTATGATGGGGGAGATGAATTTCTTTCTTGGACTTCAAGTGAAACAATCAAAGGAAGGAATCTTCATCAACCAAGCAAAGTACACCAGGGATCTGATTGCCAAGTATGGTGTACAGAATTGCAATACAGTTAGAATTCCCATGAATACTAACTACAAGATGGATCCTGATCCTGAAGGCAAATCAGTAAGTGACACTGATTATAGAGGGATCATTGGATCATTGCTCTATCTCACAGCAAGTAGGCATGATATAACATTTGTTGTTGGGATATGTGCAAGATACCAAGCTAATCCTAAGGCTAGTCACATGGAGGCTGCCAAAAAGATACTGAAGTATCTTAAGGGCACAGTGAATAGAGGATTATGATATCCAGCTGATGATAACCTTGAATTAACTGGTTACTCAGATGATGATTATGGAGGTTGCAGAATTGACAGGAAGTCCACTACAGGAACTTGTCAATTTCTAGGAAGTAAGCTGATATCTTGGTTTTCGAAGAAACAGACCTCAGTAGCAACCAATACTACTGAAGCTGAATACATGGCTGCAGGAAGCTGTTGTGCACAGATTCTTTGGCTCATACAACAATTAAGGGATTATAAGGTTGTAGCCAATGAAGTACCAATATTTTGTGACAATAATAGTGCCATAGCTATTTCACAAAATCCGGTATTGCACACCAGATGCAAGCATGTGGATATCAGACATCACTTCATCAGAGATCATGTAGAGAAAAAGGACATCAGGATGGAGAAAATTAATACTGATAAGCAGAGAGCTGATATCTTGACTAAACCATTGGCTGGATCAAGATTTCAGGAACTATCAGTTGAATTAGGGATGTTGGATCCAGGTGTATAGAGTAAATCTGAAAAATTGATGGTTTTCAGATGCATGAAGTTTTCTCAGGATTCTACTGAGAAATTCAGGATAAAATTGAAAATACTGAACTGAGTTTTGAGAAACTCAGGTGTACTGAAGGTCAGTACTCAGTATCATACTGAACCCGTTCAATACTCAGTATCATACTAACATTTTATCAAGGTCTATACTCAGTAAGACTGATAGGAAAATTACTCTGAAGAAGTAATGACTCATGCAACTCATTTATTGCTTAAGTGAAACTCAGTAATCATTTGCAATAAATACAAAACACCTGAAGAATGTTTTTGGGCGGGATCTTTTGAAATGCCGAGGAAGGTCAACAGTCATTAATTGCTCTGATTCAATTAATCACCAATAAGGTTAAAATGGTGGCATATCTTTCGTGAGATCGTCCTTTCAAATACCCGAGATCAATCTCAACCGTTGATTTTCATCAATCGATACGACTTCCAACGAATCGATCTATATATTCCTTTGAAATCCATTCAAGCCCATTTTATTACCTTCGTCTCTCAAAAACACTCTGCAAATAAAAACCCCTTTGCCCAGAAAATCTTCATCGTCCCAAAACCCTAAACCTTCAAAATTGTCAAAATGACATACAAAATATTCGAAAAACTGGCTGATTCCAACAAGCCATGGTATGAATATGTGGTATCGCTTGAAAGCTCATCCAATGCGACCCATGAAGAAGAGGCGCTACACATGATCCGAATCGCAAAACTCACAAACCTAGTCGCAAGCCAACTGGAGGCCGAATACTCTAGAGAGGTAATAGAGTTTATTTCGAATCTGGAAATAGATGAGGAAGACCGTATTGAGTCCAAAATTACTGTTTCCCATCTACAACATAGCTCGAAGTATGTAAATTTTGTACGGGAGTTGTATATAGTTCCTAGAAATTTAAACGATGTTTTTGAGTTGTGTGATAGAGGAGAGGATCCCACAACTTATATGTTGGGTCGGGAGCAGGAATACCTTGATAGGATAACAGAGCATCCTATTAAGTTTGAGGCGACTCTTAATAAAAAGCATTTGAAGTCGAAGTACAGAGTTTTGATGGACATTGTTAGTAAATGTATTATGAGTAGATCAGGGAGTTTTGAGCAGAGAAGCACTCCCAAGCTCAGATTGATGGCTGCAATAGAAGATTCACCCACCAAAGATTTCAATTGGTTAAAGTATCTGATTAAAGTGGTGAGTGACCAGGCCAAGTTGATCAAGAAAGAGGATGGATCGATCTTGATCAAAGGCAAGATACTCCATGCAACCAAAATAGCTTTTATTTTGGAGATGTGTCGTGAAGAGGAGGATATCTTTGCCTACTCCACTCCATTCCCTAAGTCTAAGGTGATGTTCAAGCCTACTGCTGCAAAGAAGACTTTAAAAGGGAAGAAAGAGAAGAAAGTGGAATGACCCGCTGCTGCTGAAGAAGCCCATAAAGCCAGGGGGAAGGCTTTGATGGAGGTCAAGAGGGAGAAGGGTGAAGCATTGAAGAAGAAGACCCTTGCTCCAAAGCGCAGAAGGATGGTGATTGCCACTGAGGAGGAGGAGAGTGAGCCTGAGGAGGTACAACCTGAGGGCCAAAAAGCTCAGAAATCGCCTTTGCAAGTGTTGGCTCAGGTTATATCCACGGCACAGGAGCAAACTGAGGAACAAGTCTTCTCTGAGGTTCTTGAGACGTCACTGAGCTCTGACAAATTCTCTCAAGAAATCTTCCAAGGACCTCAGACCCCAGAGACAGCTCAGATTCCTGCTGAGGAAGTGCCAGCTCAATCCTCAGAGCCAATTCAGATTCAGACTGATGAGTTGCCTGTCCAATCCTCCGATTTTGCTGAACCTCAGGAGATGCTGAACCTTGATGAGCTCCCGAGTGATCCATTTCTTGATCCTTCAGCAGATTTTTCCACTGAACCTGAGAGCCCGAAGCTGAAGAAGGGCGAAGCTGAAGAGACTGAGTGGCGAAGCAAGGGGGAATGGTTCTTTCTAGACCGGTACCCTGAGCTTAGCACATTCCATGACCTCCAAGACATCTTCTTCAGATTGAGGTCAACGGTCTATATCCTCAACTAGACTCTTCCTGAAATGCTCAACATCGCTTCATTCAGAGGTGAAGACTGGTGGAATGAAGAAACAGCTGTGCTTACTGAATTCTCTGGGTTCAGAAAAACCAAGCTCAGGATGAAAACTTCTGGCTTTGATGAGTTGGTTAAGAAGAAAATTGTTGAGAGGAAGGATGCTGAGGTTGGTGCCCCGAGCTCCAAAGATAAATCTCAAGATGGGGACCAACAAGGGGATGATGAGAGTCAATCTCAAAAGGAGATAGATAGTACTGAAGCTGAAGAGCCTGCTGTCAAACATCCTCAGACTGAAGTTAGCCTTCAGACTGAGGCTCAGGTGGACACCCAAACTCAAGTGGAAAACCCAGACTTAGACTGAGTCTGAAGCTCAGGTTCAGACTAAGACTCAGGCTGAACAACCGGCTCAGGAAAAACAACAGATCACATATGCTCCTGAGATTGATCTCACCCCAATTATGGAGAAGCTGGAGAAGGTTGAGCCAATCATGAACAAAGTTGCTCAGATTGAGGAGGTATTGGCCAACCAAGATCAGAAGATGGAAAGTCTGAGTTCTTCTTCAGACCTGTTGCAACTTCAGAACACTCTGACTGAGAAGTTGACCTCCATAGAAGGAAAGATGGAAGAGAAGATGGATGGGGTCAAAGTGAAATAAGTGCAGAGCTGAAGCAAAAGCATCAGGAGAGGACTGAATATCTTGAAGCCAAATTGGTGGAGAAGAATGAGATGCTAGTCAAGAATGCTGTTGAGGAGATGAGCTCAATGCTCATGGCCAAGATGGCAGACATGTTCAAAGAAGCTCTCTCCAACCAATTTGCCCAAATGTCTGAAGAGTTCTCCGTGGCAAAGAACCACCTAAGAAGGCTCGAAGAAGAGCAAGATCAGTTGGCGGGGGAAGTGCGTAGTGTCAGCAAGGAGTAGTATCATATGGACACAGCACTATCCAGACTTCTGCCAAAGTATGGTTCCAAGAAGGGGGAAAGACCCGGAGCTGATCTGAGAAAATTATTGGAACATACTTTGGAAAGAAAGGCTGACAAAGAAGCAGAGAAGAAAAAGATTGCTGAAGCCTTGCAAGAAGTCAAAGCCACTGAGAAGCTGAAATTCAAGAAGGTGGAGAAGCCCATCTACACTCAAGTTTCTGAAGAAACAATGCAAGAAGTAGCTGCAGAGAAACTGAGTGATAGAAGAAAAGTTGGGACAAACCAAGCTGGAGCTGAATTGCCCATTAAAAGGAAGGTTGTGGCTTTTGTTGAGCCTGAGGGTAAAAGAGCTAAGGCTTCTAAGCCAACTCAGAGGAAGCTGATACTGGATATTGAAGAGTCTGAGGAAGAGCCTCAAAAGAAAGTCTTCAATACAAGAAGTGCTCTGAGATCACTCCAAGTTGAGCAAGCCAAGAAAACTGCTGCTTCGGTTTCTGGAGTACCCATGATTAGAAAGAAGATGGAAGAAGAGCAGAGGCGAAGGAGTGGTTTCAAAAAGTTCACAAGCAAGAGGAGAGGGAATGCTAAAGCACATAAATGGCCGCATGTTGACAACTGGATGCCAATCCAGTTCAACGATGCGTGGGAAGAGATCAAGAGAACATTTTGGTTCTACTATGATGTGCTAAGAGAATGGAGAGGGGAGAGCTCAGATCCCAATGAGGATTTCGTAGACTATCTCCTGACCTTCTATCCAAAGTATCTTAAAAGCTGGATCAATCTTGCGGATGAAGGAAAGGTTCAGATAACAGCCCCTGGTCCATACTCGTACCCTCCTCCTAGGTTGGAGACTGGCTTAGTGAATGAAACAACCATCTCTCAGGAGATTGCTCAGTACGCTATTCAGTTAGGCCTGACAGGGAACAATCCTGATATCATCAAAGAGAGAGATGCGCTGAAGAAAAGATATTATGGGATGTTCAACCTTGAAGTGCCTGCTGATGAGGTGGATGAAGAGAACTGAAGAGCCCGAGCTGAAGAGCAAAAGAAGACTGAAGATCAAGACTCAGAGGACTCTTGTAATTTCCTTATATTTTTGTCTTTTTGATTTTGTTTTTCAGATAAGTTCATTGTAAGTTGTAACTGTCTACTATTCATCAATGAAACTTTATCTTTTATGCTCAAAGATAATACCTCATTATCTTACTTTACATGTCTTTAGTTTTGATATGCCTGAATGTTGTTTGGTGATGAAATTGTTGGGAGATTGTTTGTTGGGAGATATATCAATCTTGTAATAGGAAAAATTGAAACCTGAGTATAGGTTAAGTGTTTTGTAACAAGATAGGTTTTGGCATCATCAAAAGGGAGGAAATTGTTGGGAGATGAATTTAATAAAAGAAGATTTTGATTAGATCCCAAAACCCCTGAGTATGACATATTCAGGATAATCTTGATAGTTGAGTCAGGATTCAGTTTTAGAGTGTTCAGGATGTTATCTGCACAATGTATAGTCCGCAGATATAGATCGGGTTAGATTCTGAAGACTCGGTAAGTTTCTGAAGAAACTGAAGTTTCAGTATGAAACTGAAGTTTCTGAAGTTTCAGTATGAAACTGAGAAACTGAAGACTCAGTGTGAAACTGAGAAACTGAAGACTCAGCATAAAGACTCAGTATATCAGTCAATATATCTGTGAAGACTCAGAAGACACTGTAGACTCAGAAGACACTGATGACTCAGAAGTCTCTGAAGACACAGAAGACTGAAGACTGAACACAAAGGATACTGAAGGCACAGTTATTACTGAAGACTCAGTAATGTACTGAATGCTCAGTATAAACCTGAATGTTCCGAGGCACTGAAAATATCTATCTGAAGGATACAATACTGAGAAGAACGCGATCACTTAGAAAAATGGATATTGCACAAGATATTCAGATGCAGACAAAAGGAACTAAAACAAAGTGTTGTTAAAGTTATATCACTCAGAGATATTGACCAAAAAGAGTCGTTGTGTTTTTTCTACATTTAACTGAAGACAACAGTCAAACAGAAGAAGACAGCACCGTACTTTACTAACACTGAAAGCGACAGGTCACTGAAGCATGTCAGTAGTACTATGTTCCAGCTGCAAAAAGTGATGACCAGCTACATGAAAAGTTGTTTGCCTAAAACATGCTGGGGAGTTTCAAACCCTAAATATAGCCGTTCATCACACACCATAAGAGGAAACTCATGGAGCTATCTCTTCCAACGGATAGTTTTTCAAGAGTGACCATGGTGCCTGCCTATAAATACTTGTGACCATCTACAGTGAAGGTTACGGGAAATTTGTAAGCAACTCAAGAGCTCAAACTTATTATTGCAAGTTGAAGCACTCGAAAACCCCAGAATTTCTCAAGTGCTTTATATCGAAGAGAGCTCATTCACTAAGCCTAGTCTTGATAAGATATATCTAAAGCTTATTAGAGATATCCTAGCCTTTGCATTGTTCTTAATTGTAAAGGATATCTCATCCTAGTTGGAAACCAACCAAGAAACCCCAAACCCTTTGTAAGGTAGTTTGAGTGTGATTGTTGGTGAGTTGGAGTTGTAAAGAGTTAGTAAACTACATTGAGGTAGTCAGAAAGCTCTAGAGAAGAAGTGAGTAAACTATCTTGGATAGTCAGAAAGCTTGTGTGTGTTTTGAGTAAGTAAACTACAGAGGTTGTCAGAAAACCTTAGGAAGTGATTAGTGAATTTCTATGAAGAGATCAGAGAGAGTGGACGTAGGAGCTTGAGTCTCTGAACCATAACTTGCTGTGTTATTTTCTTTCTGTTTTACTCTGATTAACTGTTGCATTACTTTAAATTGAAAGCATCTTTTCACTGATACTCAGTTGGAATCAATCCACTGAAGCTACATATAACTGAATCACAGCCTAATCACTATTCCATTAAAAAGGAAGTTTTCAAAAAAGCATAAAACGAGTATAAACTTAGGGCCAACCATTCCGCACATCTGAGTGGCTATTCAAGCAACTCAGTAACTCTGAAAGTACTCAGGATCAGTTGGGATTATTTGAGGTTTCTGAAAGCAGCTCAGGATCACTGTCTCAGGTAGACTTGGACTCAGGGCGATTTGTGCTTCTCAGAACCAAATCTTCAGGACAACCTGACACAATCTGACCTCAGTGAAGAAAAAGTTTTAAAATCACTGAACACGTGTATTCCCTCCCCATACACGTGTAAGACTCATTTGCACCGGGACCAACACTAGCAGCAGTTCAAAGTCTACTGAACCAATTGGAAATATCATGAGTCAAGCTGAACAAATTACTTTGCTGACCAGAAATCTTGAAAGATCCAACAATCAATTGGGAAAATATCGGAAATTTTACAAAGACTATCAGAACAGAAGAGGAAGAGATAGGAGATCTACTGACAGATCACAAGAAAGGAATCGTTCTTATGAAAGAAGAGATGATCATAGAGATGACCGCAGAGAAGATAAGAATAGAGATGATCGTTCTTATGATAGAAAAGACAACAGATCAGAAAGAAGTAATTCTGATCACAAGCAAACTGGGAAGTCACCTGACAGATCCTACAGAATAAACGATTCACCTGGCAATAGAAATTTCGTGGAACCTGGAGCATGTTTCAACTGTCAGAAACTAGGTCACTACAGTGCAGATTGCCCTGACCTGACTCCAAAAGAAAGAGAAGATAAGCAGAATGGAAGAGAGAAAAGATACCGAGACAGTAAAGCTATGGTTGCTGATACATCGGGATAGATGACTCTTACCTGCCTTCAGATGATTCTGGTTACTCATCTGTAGTAGACTTCGACGATCTGATGTTCTCATCTGATGATGTCTACAACTTCGACGATATGATGTTCTCATCTGATGATGACATCTGCCTCATGGTCAAGGATGCTGATCAAACTAAGGTAACTTTTAAACCTTCTGTGTTTTCTGTTTCCACACATGCTGTGCTGAGCACACCTACTGAAGAGATTGACCTGCAGCTCTACAATGAGCAATTGCTTAATGATCTCTCTAATGCAGTAGACACTTATACTATAGTGGAAGCTGAGAACGATAAGCTAAGGGCTGAGAACATTAGTCTTGCTAAGGAAAATGCCTTAAGAAAAGCAGCTGAACTGAAATCAGTTGATACTGTTCAGAAGATGACTGCAGAACTAGAGCTTCTGAAAGTCAGTTCTTCTGATCAAAGTAAACTGGTTAAGGAATATCAAGCTATTAACAAACAGCAAGCTGATGATCTCATAATCCTCCAAGCTAAGTTTGATGAACTCTTTCGACTTAATGAGATTCTAGAACAAAGTGAGGACAGTTTGTGAAAGAAAGTAGAGATTTTTGGAAAAGACTCTAAAAATGTTGATGAAATAACAAGCTACTTTCGGAAGCCAACTGATAAGAAGGGTATAGGGTTTGATAGCCCTTCTGGATCCTCATATGTCCAACCTGGTTCACAATCCAAATGTGAACCTAAGAAAATTTCTGGACAAGATACACAATATGCCAAATTTGTATCGAAGAAAGGAAAAAGACCTGCTGAACAGAAAAGGCAAGTGCCTGATCAGAAAGGACAATCTCGCAAGGGAAAGTCTGATCTGAAACCTAATCAAGTCAAGCTGCCTAACCAGCATGCTAGGGGTAAACTGCAGAAACCATTTGTGCAAAAGAGATATGAATCTTTTGATGGTAGCAGTCGTACCTATCCTTTCAACCTGAAATCCAGGACATCTGCACCTGAACCACACTGGATTAAAAGAAGACAGACTAATCAGAAAAATTCCAAGTCTTCTGATTCATCCAAGGTTCACACTCATAATCATACTGACCAGAAAGCATATGAAGAGATGTATGATTATGTAGATGCTTATGGGAGACAAAACAGGCCTTCTGATCTTGATGATTACCATAGAAGTGCCCTGTTTGTTTGGATCCCAAAAGGTAACACTAACCCCTCAGGATCCAGTCCTACAGGGGTACCTAAAGCCTGATTTGATTGCAGGATCGCGCGGGTTTGGCAAAATAGGGAGGTATACAAGCAACTATCTGCTACATCGATAGTGAATGCTCAAGGCACATGACTGGAAACAAACATCTCCTCAGTTCATACACAGAACAAGAATGCCCACGTGTACTCTTTGGTGATGATAACTTTGGTTTTACCAGAGGATTCAGAACCTTAGAGAATGATGATGTACAAGTTACTGGAGTCTTGTATGTTGATAGTTTGAAGCACAACCTGTTATCGATTTCACAATTCTGCGACAACGGATTCATCGTTGAGTTCTCTACTGATCAATGCACTATCAAGAATCGAGCTACTCAACAGATTTTGCTAACTGGTTCAAGGAAAGGAACAATCTACACTGCTGATTTGAACAGTTGTCCAACAAAAGCGTGCCTGATTGTTAAGAGTTCCAAAAGTAGCTCTCGCACAAGAGAATAAGCCATCTGAACTTTAAGAATCTTAACAAGATAGCAAGGATGTCCCTGGTTGCGGGTCCCCCAAATGAGGTCTTCTCTAAGGATCAGACATGTGGCGCATGTCAGAAGGGAAAACAGGTTAAAGCCACATTTATGGGAATCCCAGGACCAGCATCCAGCAGAGTATTGCAACTGCTCCACATGGATTTATTCGAACCAGTTACACCACTTAGTTACAGCGGACACAAATACACTCTGGTAATCGTGGATGGTTATTCCAAGGTTACCTGGGTTGTATTCTTGTATAAGAATAATGAAACTATAACAAAGATACCTGAGCTGCTCAAGAGAATACAAAATGAAAAGGGTGTTTGTGAAAATCAGATCAGATAAAGGTACAGAGTTTCTGAACTCCTTTATTTTGACTTTTGCACTAAGTTTGGTAAACAAAATGAAACATCTGCCGCCAGAACACCACAACAGAATGGCGTAGCAGAACGGAGAAACAGAACACTCAAAGAAGCTACTCGCACAATATTGGCTAAACATGCAACTCCAAACCATTTCTGGGCAGAAGCTATCAACACAGCATGTCATACTCAGAACAGATGTTCGCTAACTAAGATTCACTTCAAAACACCTTATGAACTGTGGAAGGGTAGAAAACCTCGTGTATCTTACTTCCATGTTTTTGGATGCAAGTGTTTTATTTAAAACAATGGGAAGAGTCAGTTGAAAACCTTTGAAGCTGAGTCAGTTGAGGAAATATTCTTAGGATATTCCTCAACTAGCAAAGCTTTCAGAGTGTTCAACAGGCGAACCCTAGTTGTGGAAGAAACACCTCATATGATCTTTGACGAGACATTTTCTGAACAAGATAAAACTGTATCAGAACTAGCAGTACCAGATCAACTAATGCCTGATGCTCAGAAAATGGACCAGTTAAGTGTCAAAGAAGAGGGATCAGATCACGTAACAGTGTATGTCCATAATCTTGATCTTAATGATTCACCAGGTCAGTCAGACCCTAAGGTACGTACTACTGTCGATGAAGAAGATGGTACAGCTGAGACAATAACAACTGGACCATCTGGCTCAGGGGAAACATCTGATGTTCAGGCGGATAGACATCAACCTATGATGAGTACAACATCAGCTGAGACTTGTCCATGCCAAGTGGATCATACTTTAGTACCTCTCCCAATCTGTAGTGATGAATCACTATCAGAAGAGAATGATGTTCTCCAAACTGATGAAAATCAGAAAAGACGGACCTGGATAACCAGTCATCCAACTGATCTGATCATCAGAGACCCATCTGATTGTTGGGGAACTAATTGCCCGGATCTATTCGGGATGAATATTTAAATACAAATTTAATTCTAACAATTACTAGCATGAATTAATCCTATATTAATTTCAATAATAATTCAACAACCAATCATGCATATAAACAGTTCACATAAAACCTACGCATGCGGAATTACTAAGGGTTTACGTGAACTAACCTCTTGGAGTGGCAACCATTGAGAATATGGATCCCGTTCACAGGAACACACCAAAAGTCCTTCTCAAGTATTCCCTTGTCCTTGTTCAACAATCCGGTGGTAGGAACTCGCGAACAATTTAACAAAAAGGAAAAATAAAATTATGTTGCACCACCTTTGTGGATTTCTAATTTTTCCAACCCATGGAATTGCACTTGGGACGAAACACTCATCCCCTATTTATAGGGAAGGAGGTGGTCGAAATTTTAGGTGGAAAAATAAGATGGGAATATATTTTCTTGATCTTCAAGAAATCTTGAATATATCTCATATATTCTTTTCTCCATAATTAAATATTTCCACAAAAATCCCACCTCTTAATATTAGGGAATTTTTGAAAATAATAAGTAGTGGAATCCAAGATTTAGATTTTCTTGAATTTATGAGATATTTTTATATTTCAAGACTACATATCTTCCATAACATCTTTTCTGGAAAATCAAGAAAATCTTTCCTTCCTTATTTTCTTCTTGATTTTCAAAAATTGCTTAATAAATAACCAAGTGGGAGATTTCTTGAATTAATGAGATAATCTTGTATTCCAAGAATACTTATATACATTCCATAACAAAATTCAAAGAAAATCTTTCTCCCTCTTTTATTTATTGTTTTCGAAAATTTAGGAAAAATTAGGCAACAATATTTTATTTAATTTTAAACATCTTTTTCAATTAATGGACATTATGTTTGGGCTACTTGAGGGGCCTTTAGGAGAATTAAGATTGAACCTTCTAATGGACTTTGAATATCTAATATTGAGCCACAATATTATTCAAGCCCATAAATATTAATTAATCCCACTACATAATTAATATTGCACTATCTATTTTAACCCATATTAATGTTAATATGGCTCCCGGTTATTATTTCTCGTGTTTAAGATTATCTAGCCCATTAATTAATTCAAGCCACTGAAATAGCTTTCTATTAATTAATATCTTTTGTCCTTGGTCAAGGAACGGTTCAACATTATTATCCATACCAAAAACAAATTCAACTTGCAAGATTTGATATGATAAATCTTATGAACCTCCCAAGGGGGCAAATCAAACGAGCGTACTCGCACACGATTCTTCGTATTAAATCTTAGCAATCGCATGTGACCAGTAATATTGCCCAAGATATAAAGTATTGAATCTCACTGATTCTCTACCCGTCATAAGTCAAAGCAATAATTACTAACCATACACGATCCTATTTAAGGGACGAAGATTAAGAAATAACGAACCACTAAGGTCTAATTCTTCCTGGTTCAGTGCTGAAGAATTTATCCTCCTGTAGGTCCTGTTCAGTGCATCAGTTATGCACTAGTGTAATCTCTTGGTCATGACAAGCCAATCTGAGCCTTACACTTCAACCTTTCACGATGGATTGTTCATTTCCATCTAGGTTGTGAACCACGTACTTTTAGTTACAAGGGGCTATTAATTTAATCTTCTGTGATCTGGTATCACTAAATTAACTACAATGTAACACGTACTGTTTATTGAACAATTATGCAATAAATATATGTAACATTCAATGATATTTAAAGCATCAGTGATAAATAATTTATTTCAGTAAATAAGACAGAAAATTCAGTTTGGTTATATAAAGTAAAAGCATACTTTCCAGTATAACCCCAACAATCTCGCACTTATACTCAAAGTCTGCTTTTAAGTATACTACAGGACATCTCGTGTAGTTCCTAATACGTGACATCTAATGTCACCTACACGAACTTAATAATATCTCCCACTTATACTCAAAGCAGATTGGCAACGGTCTTGACACCCATTCCTTCCACATGTCTCTCGAATGTATTCTGAGGCAGACCCTTTCTGAATGGATCTGCTAGGTTATCTTCTGACGTGATCTTTGCCACCTCTATATCTCCTCTCTTAACGATTTCTCGTATAAGATGGTATTTCCTTTCAATGTGTTTGCTGGCCTTGTGTGCTCTTGGTTCCCTTGAATTTACAACTGCTATGACATTATCACAGTAAATAGTGATTGTGCTGGGCAAATTCGGAACTACATCCAAGTCCACTAGGAAGTTCTTTAGCCAAACAACTTCTTTCGCCGCCTCGCAAGCAGCTACGTATTCGGCTTCCATGGTAGAATCGGCGATGCATTTCTGCTTAACGCTTCTCCATGTCATGGCTCCTCCCCCCATGCAAAACACACTACCGGAGGTAGATTTTCTGAAGTCTAAGTCTGATTGGAAATCCGAGTCCTTGTAACCGATGGGGATTAGATTGTCTGACTGATAAACTAACATTCTATCCCGAGTTCTTTTTAGATACTTCAGAATGTTTTTAACTGTCGTCCAATGCTCTTTTCCCGGATTACTTTGATATCTCACCACCATGCCAATGGCAAAGCAGGTATTCATTCTCGTGCACAACATTGCATACATAGGGCTTCCGACAGCCGAAGCATAAGGATTATCTTTCATGTCATCTATCTCTTTCTGTGTCTTAGGGCACATATCCTTAGATAGATGGATTCCATGCTTGAAAGGTACGAAGCCTTTCTTGGAATCCTGCATGCTGAATCGCTTCAAGACAGTGTCTATATTAAGCTTGCGATAAGCCTATCATCATTTTCTTGCGATCTCGAGTGATCTTGATCCCAAGGATGTGCCCGGCTTCCCCTAAGTCCTTCATATCAAACTATTTTGAAAGTCATGCCCTTACGTCTGACAATACCTTTGCATCGTCTCCGATGAGCAGAATATCGTCTACGTATAGTACTAAGAATACCAATGCAGTTCCGACATGCTTCTTGTACACACAACTTTTGTATTCATTTTGATCAAACCCATAAGACTTTATTACATGATCAAAACATTGGTTCCAAGCTCTGGATGCTTGTTTGAGTCCGTAAATGGACTTCTTGAGCTTACAAACTAGGTGTTCTTGACCTTTTTCAATGAAGTCTTGGGGTTGTAGCATATAGATTTCTTCTTCAAGGCATCCGTTAAGGAAAGCAGTCTTGACATCCATTTGCCAGATTTCAAAGTCGAGATGCGCAACAATCGACAAGAGAATTCAGATGGACTTGAGCATTGCTACAGGTGAAAAAGTTTCCTCATATGAGCAAAATATCGTCTACGTATAGTACTAAGAATACCAATGCAGTTCCGACACGCTTCTTGTACACACAACTTTCGTATTCATTTTGATCAAACCCATAAGACTTTATTACATGATCAAAACATTGGTTCCAAGCAATGGATGATTGTTTGAGTCCGTAAATGGACTTCTTGAGCTTACAAACTAGGTGTTCTTGGCCTTTTTCAATGAAGCCTTGGGGTTGTAGCATATAAATTTCTTCTTCAAGGCTTCCGTTAAGGAAAGCCGTCTTGACATCCATTTGCCAGATTTCAAAGTCGAGATGCGCGGCAATCGACAAGAGAATTCGGATGGACTTGAGCATTGCTACAGGTGAAAAAGTTTCCTCATAGTTGATCCCTTCGTTCTGAGTATAACCTTTCGCCACAAGCCTTGCCTTGAAGGTTTCCACCTTCCCATCTGATCCTCTTTTCCTCTTGTATACCCACTTGCAGCCAATGGGTTTGACCCCATTGAGTGGTCGACTAGCTCCCACACTCTGTTATGATACATAGAACCCATTTCCGCTTCCATTGCGGTTTGCCAAGAAACCGCATCCTTGTCTTGGATTGCCTAGTCGTAAGTCCATGGGTCTGATTCATCTTGAACGGGGACTAAGTCCGAGGACTCTCCTATCCCCATGAATATCTCGGGTTGTGTAAGTGTGTCATTTAGTATGTCATCTTGTACAGTTGGCACTGAGGTTAGCCCTCTAAGCTCATCTAAGGTAATCTCACTTCTGGGCTTTATTACGTTCAAATAGTCTTCTTCCAAAAATCTAAAGTGGGTGTTAATTACCACCTTTTGATCATTGGGACCATAGAACATACACCCTTTTGTTCCCTCGGGGTATCCTATGAACAACCTTAATTCTGATCGTGGATCCAATTTTTTGGCTTCCTTGTCCAACACGTAGGCCGGACACCCCCAAATTCTCATGTGTCTCAAACTGGGCTTGCGCCCGGTCCATAATTCTTTGGGAGTTTTGGGAACTGACTTGGATGGCACCAAGTTCATAATATAAGCCGCTGTTTCCAAGGCCCACCCCCAGAACGACTTGGGTAGATCCACATAACTCATCATTGATCTAACCATTTCTAAAAGAGTTCTATTTCAGATGAATTTGCTGACTTCGATTTTGACATGAAGAAGGTAGCTGGTGTAGGATCACCAATTGAGCTGACTGATGATCTAGAAATCAGGTTAAGGTGACCAGTTGATAATTATTGTATAGAACAACTGATGTAATACTTAGTTCACATATTGAGGGGGAACTCAATATGTACAGGTCATAAAGATCAGAAGATCAGACAAGTAAGAAGATCAGAAGATCAGAAGATCAGACAAGTCAGAAGATCAGAAGATCAGACAAGTCAGAAGATCAAAAGATCAGACAAGTCAGATAGTCAGATAATCAGGTGAAGACATGAAGCTGAAGAATCAGAAGACCTGAAGATCAGATGACTACCATAAGAACAAGACCAGAAGACCTACATCAAAAGAATGAAGGAGAGTCTGCTAGTTGAGCTAATATAACTTTCATCTGAAGACTCAATCAGGTAGGCTGATCAGTTTTATCTGATCAGATCAGCTCAATCAGATGACAACTGAATGTTCATCAGATCATACGAGTTAATCAAACAAGAAGAATGTCAACCTTTGTTGGTAAAGCAAACACTGAACAAGTGTACTTGATAACCAATAAGAGTAGGACACGAATGTACGGAGCTGATAGAGCGAGATTTGGCACTGCACAGTCAAATAGTTAGAAAGGACAAACTTACATGCTTTCGGCCATACCAACTCTGTGCACGTTACATCAAACCTGTAATCCTACCTTAAATAGCCTGAGATTCAATTTGCTCTCCAACGACTCTTTGATTTCAAGGTCTATAAATATGGGTACAACCTTCATGGTAAGAAAACGAAAATTATATCAAGCTCAAGCTATACGCAATTTACGCACGAAGAACACAAAAATTGAAGATTATTTCTAAGTGTTCATCCCATAAGTTCTTAGCACATAAATCTGATCTTTTAGTTGTAGGCTACCCAAATACTAGGATAGATTTCCAGTTGGAACACAACAAATCTTATACCCAAACCAAAAGTTAGGTTAAGTTTGTTTAGCAAGATTTCAGACTAGGGTTTCTAGTTTTTGATTTCTGGGATTGGTTGAGTTAGAACTCTTGAAACATATGTTGTACTGTGTTGGACTAACACATTAAACTAAGTCCAGTTGGTTAAGTTGGTACCCCTGCTGGTAGGGAAGAGTGGACGTAGGACAAGTTGTCCGAACCACTATAAAAATCTGGTGTGCATTATCTGATTTAACTGCTTTACACTTTGCACACTACTTGTTTCTGTATTACATGCATATTCTAAGTCTGGATCAGATTTGCACCAAGCAACTGATCTGATCAGTTTGATACTTTGTCATTTGATTAAAAAGAGATAACTTAGAATTCTGATTTAACAAACTAGTTTTTCACACCGGTAAAACTTAGCTTCCGCACATTAGTTAAACTGTTAGACACCGAACTGATCTTCCCTCAAGTGATCAGGGAACTTGCTTTTTACACCTGATCCCACGCTAAAGTTTTTAGAAGTCTATTCACACCTCCCCTCTAGACTTCTGCCCTCACAAAAACCCGTTCGGGACCTACAACAAGTATGAGTTAAAGTATGTTGGTATGTCTCTTATTTGATACCAGAGTATCACATCCTTCATAGTGATCCCTTTAAGGACAAACATTGGTTAGACTGAGTTTAAAAAAAAAACAAATTTAGAAGTTAGAGTTCTCTCACGATAAAACATTAGAATAAGAGTTTAGCTAGGGGCGCTAAGTTAAAAATTCGGTGGATAAGACCTACCTATTGACTTGCAAGAGATAGTATGAAGAGTTTTGATATCATATTAGAGTTGGACTGACTGGGTAAACACAAAAATGTGATCCTATGTGTAGAATGGAAAGTATTAGACAACAAACGCCTTATTTTTTCAAGGAACATACATGCCGACACGTACCTATTATATCTGCAATGAAGGCATTTAAACTGTTGAAAAAGGGAAGGTTTCAGGTATACCTACTAAATATTGCCAAGGTAGAAGGGGAGAATTTGGCACCGAAAGATGTGCCGGTAATACTGAGAGACTATCTTGACATCTTCCCAAAAGATCTTTCTGGAATTCCACCAAATCAATCCATAGAGTTCACTATAGACCTGGTTCCTGGAGCTGCACCAGTGTCTAAGCTTCCATATCGAATGGCACCAAAGGAGTTGCAGGAATTGAAGAAACAATTAGAGGAGGTTTTGGATAAGAAGTTTATTCGGCCTAGTGCTTCATCATGGGGGGCACCCATTTTGTTCGTGAAGAAGAAGGATGGGACGATGAGGATGTGCGTTGATTACCAAGAACTTAATCAGCTAACAATAAAAAATAAATACCCGTTACCGAGGATTGAAGATCTTTTCGATCAGTTGAAGAGTGCAGGGGTATTTTCTAAAATTGATCTCAGGTCTGGGTATCACCAACTCAAGGTCAAGGAAAGTGATATACCTAAGACCTCATTTAGGACCCGATATGGTCATTATGAGTTTACCGTAATGCTATTTTGGGTTACAAATACACCCACAATATTCATGGATTTGATGAAGAGTGTGTTTCACGACTACCTGAATAAATTTGTCATCGTTCATTGATGACATTTTGGTCTATTCAAGGGCCATAAAGTAGCATGAGGGACACCTCAGAACCATTTTGGAGGTATTACGTCGAGAAAAGTTGTATGCTAAGTTTAGTAAATGCGAATTTTGGCTCAACAGAGTGGCTTTTCTGTGGCATGTGATCACGGGGCATGGAATAGAAGTTTATCCAGCTAAAGTTGAGGCAGTTCTAAATTGAAAAATACCAGCCAATGCGAATGAAGTTTGCAGTTTTCTTGGCTTGGCAGGGTACTACCAAAGGTTCATTCAAAACTTTTCATGTATTGCAAAACCACTCTTAGAGTTCAAGTGGACGCTTGAATGTGAGGCCATCTTCTAAGAGTTAAAGCAGAAGCTAACAACAACACCAATTCTAATAGTGTCTGAAGGATCAGAAGGGTTCGTAATCTACACGGACGCCTCTAAGTCAGGATTAGGTTATGTGTTGATGCAACAAGGGAAGGTTTTAGCTTACGTATCATGACAACTGAAGGTGCACGAGCAAAATTATCCGACACACGACTTGGAGTTAGCCACTGTTGAACATGCACTGAAAATTTAGAGACATCATCTGTAAGGCGGAAAGTGTGAGATCTACACAGACCATAAAATTCTGATATATTTCTTCACAGAGAAGGAACTAAACATGCGTCAAAGGAGATGGTTGGAATTGGTCAAGGATTATGATTGCACTATCCTTTACCACCCAGGCAAGGGGAATGTGGTGGCAGTTGCACTCAGCAGGAAATGAGAAGGTCAATTAGCATTATTGCTCACCTAACAAGAGTGATTGATTAAGGAATTTTACAGGATGAAGGTGACCACTGTCGAACCAAATCAGTCAACTTCAATGTTAGTCACGATGTCAATTCAACCGACCTTGAGAGAACAAATAATGGATGAATGGAATAGCGGTCAATTTCTCCAATCAATGAGCAATGAGGTTAAAGAAAATATGACTAAAGACTTCACTATAGCCCAAGATGGAGCTTTAGTATTTACATATAGAATTTGTGTGCCTAAGAAGGATTAGTTGTGAGACGATATAATGAGGGAATCTCATAACATACTGTTACCACATATCCAGACAAAAAGAATGTTGGGAGATGAATTTAATAAAGATTTTGATTAGATCCCAAAACCCTTGAGTATGACATGTTCAGGATATCTTGATAGTATAGAATCAGGATCAGGTTTCAATAGTAATTAGGGCCCAGGATTATCTGCACCATGTATATTCAGCAGATATAGATCAGGGAATTGTTAGTGCACTGAAGACTTAAGAAGACTCTGAAGAATCTTGAGAATTAGAAGACTCTTAAGACTCAGAAGAATCCTGAACACTCAGAAGACTCTAAAGACAGAAGTCCCTTAAGACTCAGAAAACACTGAGTAGCTCAGGAATATCCTGAAGACCCGAAGATCCTAAAGACTGTTTGTGTACTGAACAAAAAGGACCCTGAACAACTATTTTGATGAAATAGTGTTATGTTCATTCCTAGTACAAACAAACAGAATGTTAGACATTTGTGGACATTAAGGAACATATCAGATCAGAAAGGTCAACTTAAAAGGAGTCGTTTTGCTTGTCTCTGTTCAAAAGAAGATTTCAACCAATGAGGAGGCAACAACAACGTACTTTACTGACACTGAAAGCGACATATCACTGAGAAATGTCAGGACTGATATCTTCTAGTTCACAGAAGTTGGTGATTGGCTACATGGCTGCATATTTCCTAAAACATGCAAGGGTGTGTTCAAACCTAAAAATAGTCGTTCATCAATAACCCGAAGAGGAAACTCTTGATGTTATCTCTTCCAACGGATAGTTTTTCAAAGAGTGACCATTGGAGAAGTTGCCTATAAATACCAATGACCTTAACCATTGAAAGGTTACGGGAAATCAAAGTAACTCCAGAGCTCATTCGTATTCTTGCAAATTGAAGCACTCAAAAAATCAAGATTTCCCAAGTGTTTCACATTGAAGAGAGCTCACTCACTAAGCCTAGATTTGATAAACATATCCAAAGCTTAGTAAAGGTATCCTAGCCTTTGCATTTTTGCTTATTGTAAAAGGAAAACTCATCCTAGTTGGAAACCAACCCAACTCAAACCCCTTTTATAAGTAGTTTGAGTGTATGTTTGATTGTTGGTGAGAAAGAGTTATGCAGTGAGTAAAGTTTGCATTTAGTCGACCCGAAAAGCTCTATAGGAGAAGTTAGTAAGCTACTTGTGGTAGTCTGAAAACTTGTGTGTGTTAAGTTAGTAAGCTGCAGTAGTCAGCCGGAAAACTCAAGGTAGAAAAGTTAGTAAGCTGCTGTGGTCAGCCTGAAAGCTTTAGGTGATAGTTTGTTAAGGAATTTCTCTGAAAGATCAGAGAGAGTGGACGTAGGAGCTTTGCCTCTGAACCATTATAATTTATTGTGTTGTTTTCTTTAAATCTTGCATTATATCTGCATTATACGAAAGCATCTTGATTTTCTTGATATACACGGGTTGAAACAATTTTTAAAACTTTTTTTGTTTTGACTAAGGAAGAGATTTTTCTTAAACTTGAGACATTCTTGATTGCTGAGATAAACAAAATGAACTCTATTTGAGTACCAAACTCGATCGAGCCTTATGATCTTTTGTTTTCGGGACTAAGGAAGCTTTTAAAAGCAATATAAACTTTCAGTAGATAAACGATTTAGGGCCAAAACAAGACATAGAACTCTTGATTAAAAAAAAATGTTGGTCGTGATAGTTGCGTGTTGGGTAAATAATGATTTTAAAACTCTATTTGAGAATGGTTTAGTTAAGTTTATATTTCGCTTTTAACTTTGTCTTTGATAATGATCCTTTAATAAAACAAATTAAGGATTGATCAATTTGATGCAAGTTGAAAACGATTGGTTCCAATCGAATTAGTTGATTTGGTAACTATATGAAAAGTGCGGAATTTGGCCCTAAGGAAAAATCTTTGAAACTTTCTTCCTTTAGATATAATGCAAAGAAGGTTGTGATCAATTTGAAAGTTCAATGATTGGTTCCAATCGAATATCAAGAAAATCACCAAAGGAAAATCATCGCGGCCAGATATTACACAAAGAATTATAGTGGTTCAGAGACTCAATCTCCTACGTCCACTATCTCTGATCTTTAGAGAAATTCCTTAACCACAACCTAAAGCTTTCAGGCTGCAGCTTACTAACTTTCCTACCTTGAGTTTTCTGGCTGACTCACTGCAGCGTACTAACTCAACACACACAAGTTTTCAGACTACCACTAGTAGCTTACTAACTTCTCCTCTAGAGTTTTCTGGCTAACTAACTGCAGCTTACTCACTCTTTACAACTCTAACTCACCAACAAATCACACACACTCAAACTACCTTATCAAAGGGTTTGGGTTTGGGTTGGTTTCCAATTAGGGTGAGATATCCTTTACAATAAGATCAAATGCAAAGGCTAGGATATCTCTACTAAGCTTTGGATATTTCTATCAAATCTAGGCTTAGTAAATGAGCTCTCTCCAATGTGAAACACTTGGGAAATTCTAGGGTTTTCGAGTGCTTCAATTTGCAAGAATACGAATGAGCTCTTGAGTTGCTTGAAATTTCCCGTGACCTCTCAATGGTGAAGGTCAGTGGTATTTATAGGAAACTTCTTTAAGGTCACTCTTTGAAAAACTATCCGTTGGAAGAGATAGCATCAAGAGTTTCCTCTTCTGGTTATTGATGAACGACTATTTTTAGGGTTTGAACACTCCCTTGCATGTTTTAGGCAATATGGAACTATGTAGCCAATCACCAATTTTTGCAGTCTGGAACATAGTACTACTGACAAAATTCAGGGTCATGTCACTTTCAGTGTCAGTAAAGTACAGTGTTGTCTTCCTTTGATTGGTTCTTGTCTTCAGTGAATGTAGACAAACAAAATGGCTCTTTTAGGTCAATTTCTCTGAATGAGACAACCTTAAACAACACTTAGTTTAACTTCCTTTTGTCTATTCAGTAAACTGCTGATATCTTACAAGGCTCATTCATCATGCCTTCTAAGAAACTTCCTATGTTCTCTGTTGAGAGCTATGACCTATGGAGATTGAGAATGCAGGCACATCTGTATTCTAAGCATGAGAGATTGTGGAGAGTGGTTTCTGAAGGACCATTCAAATACCCTGTTGTGAATCCCAGAATTACTTATACTGAGTGGAATGATCCCAGAGATGAATTCCCAAAACCTGATGTTCAATTTTTTAATGAATTTGGACTACATTGCTAAAGATACTCTATATAACACTATTGATGATGGTGTTATGGGGATGATTTCTCACTGTAAAACTGCCAAAGAAATATGGGACACACTTGCTATCATGTGTCAAGGCACAGATCATATTAAAGAGAACAAACTTTCTGTTGCTATTGGAAAGTTTGACAGCTTTGAAAAGGAAGATGGTGAATCCATTGACAAACTGGAAGTCAGATTCACTAGCATTATGAATGATTTGAATGCTCTTGGGAGAAGATACCCACAAAGAGAAGTGACACTAAAAATTCTTAGAGGATTATCTAAGAAATGGGATATACATGCTGTGGTGATTGAAAACACCAAAAATATTGATTCTATGAAGTGAAAGCTTATGAGTTTGTGATTGATAAGAAAACTAAGAAATCTGATAACAAAAATCAATCTTCATCTAGCAAGAATGTGGCTTTCAAAGCCAAATAGAAATCCTGTAAAGCTAAAGAGTCTGATAACTCACTTGCCAAAAATTAGGATGAGCAAGAGGATAAGCTAGTACTGTTGGCAAGGAGGTTTAAAAGACTCAATAGCAGATATGGAAAGTATAAGAAATACTATAAGAACAACAGGTACAGGAACATGAATAACTCAGAAGCTGAGGACAGATCCACTGAGAAAAGGAAGGACCACAAATCTGAAGGATCCTCATCCAGAAAGAAGGACTACAAAACCAAGGAGGAAAGTGATCAGGATGATGATGCCAACAGATGCTATAACTGTCAGAAGAAAGGTCACTTCCAGTATGATTGTCTTGAGCTGAGTGCCAAAGAAAGAAAGGAGAGACAGAAAGATCTCTAGCAAAAAGGCTATGATTGCTGAAGAAGAAGAACAATCTGAAGAAGGTTCCAGTTCTTCAGATGAGATATTCTCAGATAGTGACAGTGATTATGTCTGCCTTGTTGCTATGCAGGAGGTAACTTATTCTATCTCTGTTGTTGCTCCTACACAAGAACCTGAGTTATCAAGTTCATCTGTAACCAGTAACTTTGACCTGATGGACTCTTTTGAGAATCTTATGAAGGACTATTCTGTGTTATCTGAGTGTGGTCAAAATCAGATCAGATAAAGGAACTGAATTTATCAACCATATTATATCTGATTATTGTGCAGCAAATGGAATAGCTCATGAAACATCAGCTGCAAGGACCCACAACAAAATGGTGTTGCTGAAAGAAGAAATAGAACTCTGAAAGAAGCTGCAAGAATTATGATTGCTGAAGCTGATATTCGTAAGAGATTTTGAGCTGAAGCTATCAACATTGCATGCTACCCTCAGAACAGATCCATGCTAACCAAGAATCAAGGAAAAACTCCTTATGAGCTGTGGAATGAAAGGAAGCCTCTTGTTTCTCTCTTTCGAGTGTTTGGTTGCAAGTGTTTTATACACAATAATGGTAAAGATCAGTTGAAAACATTTGATAGCAAAGCTGATGAAGGAATATTCTTAGGATATTCTGAAGTCAGTAAAGCCTTTAGAGTTTACAACTTTAGGACTCTTATTATGGAAGAAACACCTCATGTTGTTTTAGATGAATCTATTTGTGTTCAGAAGAAACAGGAACATGACTCAGGAGAACTGACCAAGAGAAGCACCAGACTTAGCCTAAAAAAAGAATGATAAAACATCCTCTGAAACTGAAAAGAAAAAGTCAGTCACTTTCTACGAATGGAGTGAATCAGACTCAGACAAAGAAGTTCATGATGGAAATACTCAGGATGGAAATTCTCCACTGACGGAAAGCCAACATACTGAAGCTGACCAATCTGAACATACACCAGTTCGGACTCAAGTATGTAATGCCGATGAAGATGTGGTCACAACTGAGGCAAACTCTGAATCTATCAACCAAGGGGGAACAAATGTCTCTGATAATGTTATGAACGGAATTTCCCTTGAGGAAGATAATTCACTCTCGCATTTTTTGTTGTTCCCTGAATTTGTTGAATTACCTGAACCTAACAATTCTGATGTTGAGGATACTACTGAAGGGGTAACATCCAGGAGAAAATGGTTGGATAGTCATCCTACAAGTCAGATTGTGGGTGATCTATCAGAAGGAGTTAAAACAAGAAGGTTCCATGGAGAAATTTCGTTGTTCTGTTGCTTCCTATTTGAAAAAGAACCTACTGAGATTGAAAAAGCTCTTCAAGATTCTTTCTGGATTACTGCTATGCAAGAAGAGCTGAATCAGTTCACAAGAAATGAAGTTTGGGAGCTAGTGGACAGACCTAAGAGGCACAATGTGATTTTAACTAAGTGGGTGTTGGGATAAATTTAGTTTTGATTATTATGCCAAAACATCTTGTAATAGGACAAGCTAACTTGTATAGAAAGCTTGTGTTTCCAGACTTAGTTTTATTCTTCTGGTAACAAGTTGAGGGGGAACTCATCAAGAAGATGAATTTGTCGAGCGAAAGCTAAACGAGAATCGGATGAGTTCCATATAAACCGATGAAATTTGAACAAGAAGAACCATGCTAATTTGTGAAGAAGAAAGCTGGCGATCGTGGTGATCTTGATCTTCTTTATTCTGATCTTGTCTGTAATCGATCCCAATCTCTTTGTCTTTGGCCAGATCTAATCGATTGGCGATCTGAATCTTTGGCCCGATCTGCGATTCGACGATCTCTTTATCTTTGGTAATCTGCATTCAGGCCCGAATCTCTTTGTCGGCCAATCGACTGTCTTTAATCGCGCAAGATTAATGTCGAATCGATGCAAGATCGATGTTGAATCGATGCGCAAGATCGATATCTTTGCCGAATCGATTCAAGATCTTTGAAGCCCGAATCGATCAAAGATCTACGAATCGATGCAAAGATCTTAATCGTAATTGATGCAAAGATCGATCGCCGAATCGATGCAAAGATTAACGTCGAATCGATGCAAAGATCTTGATATCGAATCGATGAACTGCACGCACGGAGACCAAATTGCAGACCAAATTTCAAAGACCCGAATATGCATACAGATCCGGAATAGCTAGTCGGATCCGATTAGACACAAAAGCAATTTGGACAATAAGAAGATAACAACACATATATGAATGTGACATAAAAGCAAAACAACAAAGGTAATAGGACAAAGAAAAATTTCGAAGACTATTAGTGTGGATTTGAATATTACTCTCCAACGGTAATATTCAAATCCACACTATAAATACATTGCACTATCTTCAAAAGAAGATGATGGAGTTCTTTGCAAAGTGAAGATTAAAGCCAAATATTCAAGCAACTCCATTCAAGAACACAGAGCATTACATATCCAAATTTACCCAAGAGTGTTCTTCAATAAATCTAAGCAAAAATGTAATATCCTAAGCTTAGAGAGATTTTCCCATCCTTAGCATTGAGGCTAAACAAATGTAAGGGAAAATCTCGACCTAGTTGGAAACCAAACAAACCTTACCCAAATCAGTTTGATAGGATAAGTTTGTAGGTGAGTGTGAACTCGGTAAACATCTAGCAATCCCGAAAGGGAGGGTAGGCAATCCCGTGAGGGAGATAAGTCCCGTTTGAGTGTGAACTCGGTAAACATCAAGCAATCCCGAAAGGGAGGGTAGGCGATCCCATGAGGGTGATAAGTCCCGTTTGAGTGAGAACTCGGTAAACATATGTTGGTTAAGTTGGTGCCCCATGAAGGGAAGAGTGGATGTAGGACGAGTTGTCCGAACCACTATAAAATTGTGTGTTCTTATTTGCTTTCATATTAACTGTCATACATACTTTAGCAAATCTGCATATCACATTCGAAAAAAAAAATTAAGTCACCTCCCATTGAAATTTTACGAGTTTTAAATCGGGTTTTTCGGGACCAACAATTGGTATCAGAGCAGGGGTTCAAAAGTTCACTAGATTTTAATGTTAACACCTGAACTGGTCTTTTTTTTAAAACCCATTTAGTTTAAAATGCATAAATTTTATAAAATTCATGGAGGTTGACAACCATCTTCTCTTTATTAAAATGAAAACAATGTTCTTCATTATTTCACTTGTTTAACTAACACTGTTTTTCTCGTATATTTTTAGTGTTAGTTAGTTTTGGCATCATTATCAAAAAGGGGGAAATTGTTGGGATAAATTTAGTTTTGATTATTATGCCAAAACATCTTGTAATAGGACAAGCTAACTTGTATAGAAAGCTTGTGTTTCTAGACTTAGTTTTATTCTTCTGGTAACAAGTTGGGGGAACTCATCAAGAGAAGATGAGGCCGATCGAATCTAAATGAGACCGATGAGTTCCATATAAACCGATGGTGAACAAGAAGAACCATCTTAATTTGAAGAAGAAAGTGTCGACAAAAGAAATTACGCAAAGGTAATCTGATACTAATCTAAAGTCAAGTCTGTGAATCGATCGTAACGGATCTGCTGCGGTTGAATCGATCTGGCAGATTCGAAATCGATTCTTTGTCTTGAAGCGATTCTAGCTTCGAATCGATCGCCAGGTTGAACTGATTCGGGCAGCTTCAACACGGTCTGCTGGCTTGAATCGATCTGATTCCATAATCGACCATCGCAGGCCGAATCGACCGAGTAGCTCGAATCGATTCTTTGTGGCCGAATCTGCAAGATTAATGCCGAATCGATCAAAGATCGATGTTGAACCGATGCAAGATCGTGATGTTGAATCGATTGAAGATCGATGTCGAATCGATGCAAAGATCGATGATCTTTGAATCGATCAAATCTTGATATCTCAATTGATCAAAGATCTTGATGTTGAATCGATCAAGATTAACTTATTGAACCGATGCAAGATCTTGATATCTTTGAATCGATGCGAACTGCACAGACTGGACCAAATCTGCGGACCAAATTTCAGCGGAGACCGAAATATGCATACGGGATCCGAATAGCTTATCGATCAGATTAGACACGCAAAAAAGTATGTTTGGACAATAAGAAGATAACAACACATATATGAATGTGACATAAAGCTGCAAACAACAGTGCAATAGGACAAAGAAAAGCTGGAAGACTATTATTGTGGATTTGAATATTACTCTCCAACGGTAATATTCAAATCCACACTATAAATACATTGCACTATCTTCAAAAGAAGATGACGGAGTTTGCTGCATAGTGAAGATTAAAGCCAAATATTCAAGCATCTCCATTCAAGAACACAGAGCATTACATATCCAAATTTACCCAAGAGTGTTCTTCAATAAATCTAAGCACAAATGTAATATCATAAGCTTAGAGAGATTTTCCCATCCTTAGCATTGAGGCTAAACAAATGTAAGGGAAAATCTCAACCTAGTTGGAAACCAAACAAACCTTACCCAAATCAGTTTGATAGGATAAGTTTGTAGGTGAGTGTGAACTCGGTAAACATCTAGCAATCCCGAAAGGGAGGGTAGGCAATCCCGTGAGGGAGATAAGTCCCGTTTGAGTGTGAACTCGGTAAACATCAAGCAATCCCGAAAGGGAGGGTAGGCGATCCCGTGAGGGTGATAAGTCCCATTTGAGTGAGAACTCGGTAAACATCTGTTGGTTAAGTTGGTGCCCCATGAAGGGAAGAGTGGATGTAGGACGAGTTGTCCGAACCACTATAAAATTGTGTGTTCTTATTTGCTTTCATATTAACTTTCATACATACTTTAGCAAATCTGCATATCACATTCGAAAAATAAAATTAAGTCACCTCCCATTGAAATTTTACGAGTTTTAAATCGGGTTTTTTGGGACCAACAATTGGTATCAGAGCAGGGGTTCAAAAGTTCACTAGATTTTAATGTGAACACCTGAATTGGTCTTTTTTTTTAAAACCCATTTAGTTTAAAATGCATAAATTTTATAAAATTCATGGAGGTTGACAATCATCTTCTCTTTTTTAAAATGAAAACAATGTTCTTCATTATTTCACTTGTTTAACTAACACTGTTTTTCTCGTATATTTTTAGTGTTAGTTAGTTTTGGCATCATTATCAAAAAGGGGGAAATTGTTGGGATAAATTTAGTTTTGATTATTATGCCAAAACATCTTGTAATAGGACAAGCTAACTTGTATAGAAAGCTTGTGTTTCTAGACTTAGTTTTATTCTTACAGGTAACAAGTTGAGGGGGAACTCATCAAGAGAAGATGAGGCTGATCAGAACGAAACGAGACTGATGAGTTCCATATAAACTGATGAGCTGAACAAGAAGAACCATGCTAATTTGTGAAGAGAAAGTGCTGATGCAGCAGCTGATGCAGTGCAGCTGATACAGTGCTGATCTGCTGTGCTGAACTGATCTGCAGTCCAGAACTGATCTGCTGTGCTGAACTGATCTGCAGTTCAGAACTGATCTGCTGTGCTGAACTGATCTGCAGTTCTGAACTGATCTGCTGTGCTGAACTGATCTGCAGTCCAGAACTGATCTGCTGTGCTGAACTGATCTGCAGTTCTGAACTGATCTGCTGTGCTGAACTGATGCAGTACTGATGCTGAACTGATGCAGTACTGATGTTGAACTGATGCAGTACTGATATGCTGAACTGATTCAGTACTGATGCTGAACTGATGCAGTACTGATGCTGAACTGATGCAGTACTGATATGCTGAACTGATGCAGTACTGATGCTGAACTGATGCAGTACTAATGCTGAACTGATGCAGTACTGATATGCTGAACTGATGCAGACCAGACCAGACCAGACCCGAAATCTGCAGACCAAATTTCAGCAGACCAGAAATATGCATACCAGATCTGAATAGCTGATCAGATCCGTTAGACACACAAAAGCAGCTGGACAATAAGAAGATAACAACACATATATGAATGTGACATAAAGCTGCAAACAACAGTGCAATAGGACAAAGAAAAGCTGGAAGACTATTAGTATGGATTTGAATATTACTCTCCAACGGTAATATTCAAATCCACACTATAAATACATTGCACTATCTTCAAAAGAAGATGATGGAGTTTGCTGCAAAGTGAAGATTAAAGCCAAATATTCAAGCATCTCCATTCAAGAACACAGAGCATTACATATCCAAATTTACCCAAGAGTGTTCTTCAATAGATCTAAGCACAAATGTAATATCCTAAGCTTAGAGAGATTTTCCCATCCTTAGCATTGAGGCTAAACAAATGTAAGGGAAAATCTCAACCTAGTTGGAAACCAAACAAACCTTACCCAAATCAGTTTGATAGGATAAGTTTGTAGGTGAGTGTGAACTCGGTAAACATCTAGCAATCCCGAAAGGGAGGGTAGGCAATCCCGTGAGGGAGATAAGTCCCGTTTGAGTGTGAACTCGGTAAACATCAAGCAATCCCGAAAGGGAGGGTAGGCGATCCCGTGAGGGTGATAAGTCCCGTTTGAGTGAGAACTCGGTAAACATCTGTTGGTTAAGTTGGTGCCCCATGAAGGGAAGAGTGGATGTAGGACGAGTTGTCCGAACCACTATAAAATTGTGTGTTCTTATTTGCTTTCATATTAACTATCGTACATACTTTAGCAAATCTGCATATCACATTCGAAAAAAAAAATTAAGTCACCTCCCATTGAAATTTTACGAGTTTTAAATCGGGTTTTTCGGGACCAACAGTGGGTGTTCAAGAATAAGAGAGATGAAAACAACAACATTGTGGGAAACAAGGCAAGGTTAGTTGCACAAGGTTACTCCCAAGAAGAAGGCTTGGATTATGATGAAACCTAGTGCAAGACAAGAAGCCATCAGAATGTTTCTTGCATATGCTGCCCACATGAAATTCACAGTCTATCAAATGGATGTGAAAAGTGCATTTCTGAATGGTGTGCTTAAGGAGGAAGTATATGTGGAACAACCTCCAGGTTTTTGTCAGAATGACCAAGTTTACAGGCTCAGGAAAGGCTTGTATGGTCTCAAGCAAGCACCCAGAGCATGGTATGATACCCTTTCTCAGTTTCTTACTGACCATAGTTTTATCAAAGGAACTGTTGATAGGACTTTGTTCAGGATAGAAGTTGGGAAGGATATCTTACTAGTTCAGATTTATGTTGATGACATCATATTTGGATCTCCAAATCATCAGTTGTGTGAGAAGTTTTCTACCCTGATGAAAGGAAAGTTTGAGATGTCTATGATGGGGGAGATGAATTTCTTTCTTGGACTTCAGGTGAAACAAACTAAGGAAGGAATATTCATCAATCAGGCAAAATACACTAGAGATCTGATTGCAAAGTATGGTGTACAGAATTGCAATGCAATTAGAATTCCCATGAATACTAACAAAATGGATCCTGATCCTTAAGGCAAATCAGTAAATCACACTGATTATAGAGGAATCATTGGATCATTGCTATATCTCACTGCAAGTAGGCCTGATATAGCATTTGTTGTTGGGATATATGCAAGATACCAAGCTAATCCTAAGGCTAGTCACATGGAGGCTGCCAAAAAGATTCTGAAATATCTAAAAGGCACTGTGAATAGAGGATTATGGTATCCAGCTGATGATAATGTTGAATGCTTGGTTATTCGGGGATGTCGATTATGGAGGATGTAGAATTGACAGGAAGTCTACCACAGGAACTTGTCAATTTCTTGGAAGTAAACTGATATCATGGTTTTCAAATAAACAGACCTCAGTAGCAACCAGTACTCTGCAGGAAGCTGTTGTGCACATATTCTTTGGCTCAGACAACAATTGAGGGATTATAAGATTATAGCCAATGAAGTACCTATATTTTGTGATAATAATAGTGCAATTGCTATTACACAGAATCCAGTATTGCACACCAGATGTAAGCATGTTGATATCAGACATCACTTCATCAGAGATCATGTTGAAAAGAAGGACATCAAAATGGAGAAAATTCATACTGATAAACAAAGATCTGATATCTTGACTAAACCTTTGGCTGAATCAAGATTTCAGGAACTATCAGTAGAATTAGGGATGTTGGATCCAGGTGAATGAATTTCACTGAAGGGAGAAGTTCTTCAGGGGCATGTAGTTATTCAGGAGAAATAACTCAGGACAAAATTCTCTCAGGATGGAAACTGAGACTCAGGACAAAAATTTGTCAGGATCAATATTCAGTAAGGTTATGTATTCAAATAATCCTGAAGTTTTATTTATACATGCATTAAATTCAGTAGCATTTATTATACAATGGATTACTCAGTAATAAGTTGAAATAAATGACAAAAGGCTTGAAAATTTAAAGCGGGAATGTTTTTGACAGAAAAAGACGAACAGTCGCCTCGATTTCTAAGAAACGTCCATTTGTCAACCTATAAACTGCTACTTGCCTATTGTCCAGAAAAATAGCCAAAAATAGCCATACTCTCCTCAAAATCCGGTTAAATCTCAATCATTCATTATATTTTTGAGATTTAATCACAACCATTGATCTTTATTTCACAGATCGTATATAAGCTAAAATTTTAGACCTCAATCGTTTATTTCTCACATTTAAACGATTAAAATTCCCAAAAACCCTTACACCTTCAAATCTTCAATTCTTCAAAATTCCAAAACCCTCAAATTCGCTACCCAGAAATCATCTTAACTCTGAGACGGAGAAGCCCTACTTCGAGCATGTGGTGGCCATGATCGAGAACAAAGCTACCCAGGTTGAGGAAGAGGCACTCAACATGCTGCGAATGACTAAGTTAACTCTTCTGGTAAGTAATATGCCAGAAATTGAACTTTCACTTGTGGTGTTACAATTTGTTGTGAATCTCCAAGAAGGTGAAAGTGGTTCACTTGTGTCGCAATTGAGTTTTGGAACGTTTGCAAAATCCAAGGCAGAGGTAGTTTGCACCAAAGAGATGAAATTATCTCTTGATGACATAAATGTTGTTTTCGAGTTCAATAGTCGCGGAGAAGATCCAACTCTGTACATGTCTGGAAGAGAGCAGGAAATCCTAGATCGTTTTGCAGAATCCAAGGTGGAATTGAAGGGAGCTCTGCACAAACGATGTTTGAAGCCGAAATACAGAGTGCTAATTGATATTGTGGCAAAATGCTTAATGAGCACGTCTGGAAGTCTGGAGTAAGTGAGCCGAAATAAGTTGAGGCTCATGGTTGCGATAGAGGATTCACCCTCTATGGAATTCAATTGGTTAAAATTCTTGGTGGACTGCATTCTTCACCAAAATCAGAAGCTGGAGTATGCAAAGGGTGCATTCAACAAGAGTGGGAAAGTTTTATTTGGGACAAAGATCAGTTTTCTGATAGAAACTTTATCCAGAGACAACTTGTTTTTAATGACTGGAGTTGAATTTTCCTGGAATCGAGTCATGTTCAGGAAAGGAAAACCACAGAGGAAAAGGCCAGTTCCTTCAGGAAGTCAAGGCTCTATGGTTCAGGAGGACCCTGAAGAACAGGATGACTCGAGCTCTGATCAGGACGATGTGATTATTGCTAATGTTGTCCAAAAACTGGACAGGACAACATTAGTAAAACACCCTGAGGCATCGGGAACAGAAGAAAGGAGGAAAAAATCACTTAATATTCTTCGAGTAAAGAGGGAGATTGGAGAGGCAAAGAAGGCTCAGGAAGAGCAAAAGAAAAGGAAGAAAAAGAAACTCATAACTATTAGGGAACAAGAGTCCGGAGTAAAATCCTCTCTTGATACCCTTGCCAAAGCTGTCTCTCAGGCAACTGCGGCAGAAACTGTTCAGGAAAGTTTTCCCTTAAGAGAAGAAGGAGGTTAGGAGGATGTCTTGACTGAGGTACACGGTACCAGTATTGGCGACGACATGATTACCCAAGAAATCTTCGCAGGTTCTCAAAAACCTGTTGGAGAAAGCCAAATTACCATCCCACCCACACAACCCTCAGAGCCATATATTTTCAGAGGCTCATTCTAGTTCTGAAGAGGAGGCACCTGGTCCTGAACTCAGGAAAGGTGAGGCAGAAGAGGAGGAGTGGAGGCTGAAGGCGGAAAGATTTGTGTTAGACAAATATCCAGTGTTTGAGAAATATCTTGACCTTCAGGATATGTTTTTCAGACTGAAGACCGCTATACTGATTGTCAATCAATCGTTTGCAATGATGCTCAGGATTGGCAACTTCAGAGGCGAAGAATATTGGGCTGAGGAGGTGGCTGAACTTGATGCTTTCTCAGGATTAGGGAAGAAGAGACTCAGGATAAAGCCAACAGAGTTTGACCAACTCGTGCTGAGGAAGATTGTTGAAAGAGAGCCAGCTACTCAGGCTGAAGTTGGAGAAGGGAGTCAGGATAAAGGTGATCAAGATAAGGACCGTACTGAGAAAGAGATTCCTGAAGAGAAGAAGAAAGTTACTAAGTCCAGTGTCGAAGTTACACTTCAGGGGGAACAAACTCAGGATGTTCCACCCTTGCAAATGATCACTTTTGGTCAGACTATCCATTACCTTTTGGAGCCTACGGTGGAGATCATTGAAATGACTGATACAGGGGTACAGACAGATGCTGAGATTCCCATTCCAACAACTGTAGATCTTACACCAGTCTTAGAGAAGTTAACCAAGCTGGATCCCATTGTTGATCAGATTTCAAAGCTCGAGCCTTTGGTGGACCAAGTGACAATGATTGCTGAGGCACAAACTTCTCAGAGCAAAATGGTTGAATTGCTAGACACATCTATGGTGAAAGATGATCAGGTAACTTCATTATCTACATCGTTTGATAATATGTTTAATGCGATGAATGCTAGAATAGGAGATGTATCTAAAGATGTGTTAGAGGAGATGGAAAAGAAATTTGTGCTGAGGACTCAGATGTTGGAAGAGTTGATGAAAGCTAGAACTGCGGAATTGATCAGAACAGTTGTTGAGGAAATGAGTTCTTCACTCATGTCCAAGATACAGGCTACATATGGTGGTCTTGCTGAGGATACAACAACTCGTGTGAATGTGCTGCAGAGACTTCAGGATGAAAATCTACATATTGCTGCCGAACTTCGCTCAGTTGGACGTGAGCAGCTACACATGGATAGAACCCTTGCTCAAATATTGGCTGACTATGATGCCAAAAAGGGGGAAAGTTATGATATTCTCACAAAGTTGCCGGCAATTGAAGGGAAGTTACTGACTCGTGAAGAAGCAATCATATCCAAAGGGAGGAGGAAACAACCTGAAATATCTGTACATCCTGAGGCTACTGCTGAAGTAATTCAGGAACGTGCAAAAAGGCATAGGGCTCATGATTCAAGCAAGATGGGAGAGGCTCATGGTGTCCTAATTCCTATTCCTGAAAAATCTCAAGTGATCACTGCTGCAGATAGGCCAATCAGAAGGACATTATCCGGGGAGTTCTCTGAGGTTGAGGCACATAGAAGTGAAGAATCTGAAATCGATGAACTCTTCAAGGAGGAATTTGGTGAATATGATGTGGCCTCCAAGAGACTGAACTGGGATTGACACAACTCAATAAAGATGATTGAAGCTGAAAATAGAAGAAAAGTTGCGGTGTCTGTATCAAGATCAGAGATGACCACAAAGGCCAGTGAAGATGCTAAGAGGATCAGGGGAGGATTCCAGAGATTTATCCTAAGGAGGAGAGAGATAGGATGATAGATGGGAGCTTGCCAAGAGAGAATTTGTGTTCAACTATGATGTTCTACAAGTTTGACCTCATCCTATTGCTGACAGAGATGATGCATTTATTGCATATCTTCTGAGGAACTTCACTGATATGTGTCAGAAATGGTTTAATCTGTTTGACACACTGAGATATCAGTTGAATGCTCCAGGACAGATGAAGTACCCTCCACCCAAGTTCAAGAACGGGATGATCAACTTCGATTTCATCCATGCAGACTTTGTGGATCAAGCCAACTACTTAGAGCTGACAGGAAATGATGCAAGGACTCTTCACGAAAGAGAGGAGCTGAAGAAAAGATACTATGGGATGTTCAATCTCGACCCTCCAGCTGATGAGATTGAATCTGAAGAAGAATGATGATTTTTTTTCTTTTTGTTTCCAGTTTAGTAGGATCAATCTACTTGTATCCTATACTTAAACTTTCTGATTAATGAAAACTCTACTGATGTTTTTTGCTGACAAGATAATATCTCATTATCTAACTGATTCATGTTTGATGTTTGCCATTCTTTTATAAGAATTGAAACCTGATTAGATGATAGGTTTATTTCTATTATGTTCGCATATTTGTAACAAGATGGTTTTGACATCATCAAAAAGGGGAAAATTGTTGGGAGATGAATTTAATAAAGAAGTTTTGATTAGATCCCAAAACCCCTGAGTATGACATGTATTAGGACAGCTGGATAGTATAGGATCAGGATCAGGTTTCAATAGATACTAGGGATTAGGATTATCTGCACCATGTATAGTCAGCAGATATAGATCAGGGAATTCTAGTGTACTGAAGACTCTGAAGAATCAGAAGTATACTGAAGACTCTGAAGACAGAAGTCCCTGAAGACTCAGAATACACTGAGTAGCTCAGGAATATCCTGAAGACCCGAAGATCCTGAAGACTGTTTGTGTACTGAACAAAAAGGACCCTGAACCACTATCTTAATGAAATAGTATTATGTTCATTCCTAGTACAAACAAACAGAATGTTTGACATTTGTGGACATTAAGGAACATATCAGTTCAAGAAGTCAACCTAAAAGAGCCGTTTTGTTTGTCTCTGTTCAAAGAAGGATTTCAACCAATGAGGAGGCAACATCAACGTACTTTACTGACACAGAAAGCGACATCTCACTGAAGAAATGCCAGGACAGATATCTTCCAGTTCACATAAGTTGATGATTGGCTACATGGCTGCATATTTCCTAAAATATTCAAGGGAGTGTTCAAACCCTAAAAATAGTCGTTCATCAATAACCAGAAGAGGAAACTCTTGATGCTATCTCTTCCACCTGATAGTTTTTCAAAGAGTGACCTTGGAGAAGTTGCCTATAAATACCAGTGACCTTCACCGTTGAGAGGTCACGGGAAATTTCAAGCAACTCAAGAGCTCCTTCGTATTCTTGTAAATTGAAGCACTAAAATTTTCCAAGTGTTTCACATTGAAGAGAGCTCATTCACTAAGCCTAGATTTGATAGAAATATCCAAAGCTTAGTAGAGATATCATAGCCTTTGCATTTGTTCTTATTGTAAAGGATATCTCACCCTAGTTGGAAACCAACTCAAACCCAAACCCTTTGATAAGGTAGTTTGAGTGTGTGTATTTTGTTGGTGAGTTAGAGTTGTAAAGAGTGAGTAAGCTGCAGGTTAGTCAGCCAGAAAACTCTAGAGAAGAAGTTAGTAAGCTACTTGGGGTAGTCTGAAAACTTGTGTGTGTTGAGTTAGTAAGCTGCAGTGAGTCAGCCAGAAAACTCAAGGTAGAAAAGTGAGTAAGCTACAGTGAGTTAGACTGAAAGCTTTAGGAAGTTGGTAAGGAATTTCTCTGAAGATCAGAGAGAGTGGACATAGGAGATTGAGTCTCTGAACCACTATAATTGCTGTGTTGTTTGCTTTCTGTACTGCATTATATATGTTGCATGATTTTCACTGAAAGCTGATTTTACTGATATTCAGTTGGAAACAATCCACTGAACTTGCATCAAATTGATCACAGCCTTAACCATTATTTTACTAAGGAAGTGATTTTCAGCAAGCTAAAGCGAGTATAAAATTAGGGCCATCCATTCCGCACTCTTGATTAGCTAGAACAGATAGTTACCAAACTGAACTAACTCTACTGAGTATTCAGTAAGATAATTATCTAATCCAAGCTTCTCAGGATCTCTGATAAAACTCAGGATCAGTTGGGCTAATCTGAAGCTACTGAAAGCTGCTCAGGATCACTGCCTCAGTAGACTTTGACTCAGGGCGATTTGTGCTTCTCAGGGCAAAATTCTCAGGACAACCTGACCCATCTGATCTCAATGAAGAAAAAGTTTTAAAAATCACTAAACACGTGTATTCCCCCCCCATACACGTGTAAGACTCGTTTGCACCGGGACCAACACCATCCTACCCTTATAAGTCCATACCACCATTAATTTACTCCGTACCACATTTAATTAAGCCCGTTCCATCATTAATTCACACCATACCATAATTTATTTATGCACATACCACCTTAATAAATTAAATCAACTTTAATAAATTCATACCACCATTAATTTATTTCGTACCACACTTTATTAAGCCCGTACCATAATTTATTTATGCACGTACCACCACTAATTCACCCCGTACCAACATTAATTAACGACATATCACACTTTATTAAGCCTGTACCACCATTAATATATTCAGTACCACACTTTATTAAGCCCGTACCGCCATTAATTCATACCGTACCATAATTTATTTATGCACGTACCACTACTAATTCACCCCGTACCACCTTTAATTAATGACATATCACACTTTATTAAGCCCCTACCACCATGTACCATATTATTTAAGTTCATACCACCATATGTCAAGCTTGGACCACCATGAATTCACCATGTACTACATCTTATTGAGTACGTACCACCATATATTATGTATGTACCACAATTTTAAATACCGTATAATCATATTTTTTAGCCAAGTACCACCATATTAAATCTTGTATAATTATATTTTTAAGCCCGTACCACCTTATATTCTAAAACTAAAACTAAAAAAAAAAAAGAATGAGTGCATGTTGATGAAGGAGGAAGACAGCCACACCTGTTATTGAAGATAGAGAAATTGGGAGATATTGATAGATGATGGGAGATATTAGCGTTCGAAAAGAGGTGAATAAGATTTGGAGGAGATATATTAGGGAAAGTAAAAAAAAAAAAAAAAAGATATTGGAGGAGAAATAGTAGGAAATTAGCGCAGAAAAAAAAAGGGAAGGGGGACAAGAAAAAGACCGGTTAATGTGAGGAAAGAAGAATAAGGGTAGAGTTGGTAAACAAAATATTCTCTTGGCCAGAAAAGAATAAAATTAAAACTTTTGACTAAAAACATCTTTTATAATTAGAACTGGCTAGAAATTGGGTTTCCGTAAAAAATAAGTTGTAGTAGATAATTTATAGACATATATAAACACATCATAATATTATGAAATTTATATAGTGGGTTAATAAGACATATAGCTACATACCATTAAAATTTCATTTCAAAGTTAATTTTATGATTTTCACAAGTGGATAGAAAAACAGGTTACAAATAAGACCTATGTCAAGTCATTTTCTAAAATTTGGTCAAATTTGTGTATTTCATATAAAAATATAAGACAAAATCCTACGTGACCTTAAGAGTCAGTAGTAACATATTCCAAAATTTCATATTTTAATTTCACCCATTTCAACTTATGCATATATTCTAATAGAATACAAAACAGTTCAATTTCACAAGAAAAACGCTATTTCGGAGGAAAATCACTAAAAATAGGGTATTGCTTCAAAAGTAGCTAGGTAAAATCCCTAAGACAGATAAGAGGCACTAAAACAACATAGTGAATATTCTCTTATAAATTCGAAGAGATCTGACCATGAAGATTTTTACAAACACGTCCTTAAAACAGGGTGTTTTTGACTCTGTACAACAGTTTGGTAGAAAAATCATATAAAATCGGAAAAAACTCCGAAAAATCTCAAATTTTAATCACATATCCTAAACTTTCTGTACTTCAATGTGGTCAAAGTAATTCAAGTACATCATTATTTAAGGTTCTCAAACATTCTTTGAAAAATTATGATATGACATAGACAAATTCTAGCACCATGCAAAAATAGGACATTTAACTCTTTTTAGAAACTTATTAGCTACCATATAAATTATCTCAAGGTATTTATGGGGAAAAAGAACTAGAATTTTAGGTAAAATTATAGATTAGGGTTTCGTCAAATAATTGTTTTTGGTCAATTTTAATGTTTTATACGTGTTTCTATAAAAAAAATTCAATGAGAATTGAAATTATTTTGGTTTTTACATGCTTGGTTAGTGTATATTGAAATTTCAAATCAGAATGAGGAAATTTTTTAAAGAAAAAAAATTAGGGTTCTGGTAAAAAAATGTTATTTTTGGTCACTTTTAATGTGTCAATCGAGTTCTTTTGGAAGTAATACAATGTGATTTACTTAATTGATTATATATTTTGTGAATGAAAAACTACAATTTTAGTCAAAATCGTAGTTTTTATGTAATTTTCTAAAGAGTTATTTTAGTTTCTCTAGAAATAACTCATTGGGAATTATCATTATTTTGGTTCGTACATGCTTTATTACTGTATATTAAATTTTAAAATAAAAAATAGGAAACTTTTGTGGACGGAAAACCTGGATTTTTGACAAAATCGTAGTTTAAGGTTTAGAGTTTATTGTTTTAGTCAAAATTGTTGTTTTTGGTAAATTATAATTAGTTATTTGAGGTTTTTTTTAGAAATACCTCATTCTGAATTATCCTTATTTTAAGTCGTACATGATTCATTAGTGTATATTTATATTTCATTTCAACAGTTGGAAAATTATGGGGAAGAAAAACTAGGATTTTAGGTAAAATCGTAGATTAGGGTTTCGTCAAAATCATTGTTTTTTGGTCAATTTTAATGTGTTATTCGGGTAACTATAGAAACAATTCAATGAGAATTTACATTATTTTGGTTCTTACATTCTTGGTTAGTGCATATTAAAATTTCAAATCAAAATCAGAAAATTTTTTAATGACGAAAAATTAGGGTTTTAGTAAAAATATGTTATTTTGGTCAATTTTAATGACTTAATTGACTTCTTTTGGAAGTAATGCATTGTGATTTACTTAATTATTTATTTCTTTTATGATTGTATAATATAAATTTGAATTTGAGATCAAATGTGGGAATTTGTGTATGAAAAATTATTATTTTAGTCAAAGTAATTTTTTTTTACCAATTTTAATGAGTTATTTTAGTTTTTATTAAAAAAAATAATTCATTATGAATTTTCATTATTTTAGATCGTACATGCTTTATTAGTGTATATTAATGTTTCAAATAAAAAAGGAGAAATTTTTTGGGACGAAAAACAAGGATTTTCTTAAAATTATAATTTAAGATTTATGGTTTATGTCAAAATCGTTGTTCTTGGTAAATTTTAATGAGTTAATCGATTTTTTTTTTGGAAATAATTGATTGCGAATTATCCTTATTTTAGGTTGTACATGCTTCATTAGTGTATACTTATATTGTTGAAAAAATTTATAGTTTTGATGAAAGTTCCAAAAGAGATGTAATAGGATCAGTCAGACCTGTTAGCTGAATGATGGACAAGTTAGGAAACCAACTTCTAATCATTGTATATAACAACAGATGTAATAGTAAGTGTCTCATATTGAGGGGGAACTCAATATGAATCAGTTAAGTCTTGAAGATCAGAAGAACATAAGATAAGAAGAAACTGATTGATCAGTTTTACTCAAGATCAGAATAGGACTGAAGATTAAGAATCAGACTGATAACCCGAAGACATAAGACCTAATGACCTGCTCTGAAGAATACATCAATTAAGTCACGAGTTGAGTTAAGACAACTTGTTCTGATAACTCAAGAAGGTAGACAGATCAGTTCGTACTGATCAGACCAGTTCATGTCAGTTGACCTTCAAGTATCAACCCAACTCATACAAATCGATCAGACAATCAGAATGTATAAGAATGAAGGCTGACAAGCGTAGAATAAGTGTACTTGTCAACCAATGAGAGATCAACACATATGTACGGAACTGACGAAGACGGGATATAAAGTATCAGAGGTCAACAGATAGAAAGGACAAATTAGCACGCATTTAGTCATGCCGTCTCTGATAAACATAACTTCATCCTTGAAAACCTAGCTAAAATAGCCTGGATACAAATTGCTCTTCAATGGCTCTTTGATCTCAAGGGCTATAAATAAGGGATCAACCTTCAGAGTAAGGTTACAGAAATTTTACAAGCTTAAGCATTCAAGTCATTTTCGCAAGAACACTGAAGAACTAAAGCAAATATTTCTAAGTGTTCATCCCTTAGTTTCTTAGCAAGAGATTTAGGCTACTCAAATACTAGGATAGATTTCCAGTTGGAAACCAAACAAATCTTACCCAAATCCGAGTGATAGGTTAAGTTTGTTTGAAGGATTTCAAGCTAGGGTTTTTAATTTGAATTCTTGTATTGTTGAGTGAGAACTCCATAAACATCTGTTTTTACTGTGTTGACTAACACATTAACCTAAGTCAGGTTATTAGTAAGTGCCCTTGGTGATAGGGAAGTGTGGAAGTAGGACAAGTTAGTCCGAACCACTGTAAATCTTGTGTGATTTACTGCTCTACACACTGTTGTTTATCAAATACCATGCATGTCTTAAGTTGGACAAGTTTAACATCAAGCTACTGGTCTGATCAGTTCGACCCTTTGTCAACTGATCAGTCAGAAAACCTTAAGATTTATTTCAGAACTGGTTTATCACGCGAGTTAATTAGGCTTCCACATAATCAGTGTAACTAATAGACACCAAACTGATTTGCTTCACAACAATCAGTAGGTAGGCTATCAATCTGTACTGATCCTCACTCGCACTCTACAACAGCATAGCTGCCAAACACGCTGATCACACGAAAAAGTTTCAGAAGTCTATTCACCCCTCCCATCTAGACTTATGCCTCACTGAACCCATTCGGGACCTACATGTGGTATCAGAGCAGTGGTTCTATGGACTACATGATTTTAATATCATCGGTTCTTGAGGAAGAACCTTTGTGGTCACATGAACACATCTTTGAAAAACTTGTTTTAAAACTCATCTATTTTACACACAAAAGTCAGCATGGATAACACATCTGGTATGTATCATGATATGTCAAATTTCTCGATTGTTGAATATGATGACTGGACTCTTCTTATAGTTAACCATCTGGGTGCGATCAACTCCAGAATGATGGAAGTTATTGAACGAGGACCCATCCTTGTCTATCATGCAAATCCTGCTACTGGAGGTGCTGCAAATGAACCAGTTGGTGCCATGGTTCAGAAAAGTATTTTTCATATGGATGCTGAAGAGAGAAAAATGTACAATCTGGATACAGTTACTGTTGGGATATTTTAGTTTTGATTATTTATGCCAAAACATTATGTAATTGTCAACTTGTATTTTTTAAGTTCATTTCTACAGGTAACAAGTTGAGGGGGAACTGATCTGAAGTCTCATGAGAAGATAGGCCTTAGGAAAAGTGGCCTGAATGGAAGAAGGTTGAGTCCAAGACCGTTGAATGTCAGAATGGTGGAATCACGAATCTTTGAATGTTGGAATCTGAGATGCGGAATCTGAATCTTTGGAATCTCGAATGTCGAGAATCTTTGGAATCACGAATGCTAAATCTTTGCCGAATCTCGAATCTCGAATCTTTGAATCTTTGGAATCCTAAATGAGAATCTTTGGAATCTCAATTACGAATCTTTGGAATCTGAATGATGACGTGGACCAATCAGAGGTGGTCAACAACCTTACAAAAAACTGCATAAATTATAGAATAGTATGGATTTGAATGTGACTTTCTCCAACGGTAACATTTAAATCCACACTATAAATACAAGCTCTTCCATCATTTTAAGAGTGGAAAAATGCTATTAAGCCAAGAGCCATATCTTCAAGCATTCCCACCATAGAACACAAATCTGTAGATATCAAAAATATATTCATGAGTGTTCTAAACTCAATCTAAGCAACACATGATATATCCTAAACTTAGATAGATTTTCCCAACCTTAGCATAAAGGCTAAACCATTGTAAGGGAAAATCTCAACCTAGTTGGAGACAACACCAAACCCAAACCCCATTTTGAGAGAGAATTAGTGGTCAAGTGAGGTAGTTGAGAGGCAAACCCGTGAGGGTGATAAGTCCAGTTGAGCACTAGGACTCATGTTTCCTAGGGATCAAATTACCTTAGAGAGGTTAATTTGATCAGTGTCCCTTGGCACTCTACACCAAGCGAATTCCTAGAGTTGAAGGAATTCCCCTGCGGATCAGGGAGAGTGGACGTAGGAGCTTGAGTCTCCGAACCACTATACTTTGTTTTTTTCTTTATTGCTTTATGTTCTTGTCATATGTGTTGGGATATTTTAGTTTTGTTTAATTATGCCAAAACATTATCAACTTGTGTTTTTTGAAGCTAATTTAGAGATAACAAGTTGAGGGGGAACGGAAGAACAAGTTGAGGGGGAACTCATGCGAAATCGCATTTAAGATGATCGAGATCAGACGAGGCTGCAGACGAGGCTGATCAAGATCAGATGAGAAGGATGAGTTCCGAGCTAATGGCGTCTGTAAACCGACCGCGCAGCGCTTTTTCGATGCGCTTTTTATCAGAGCAAAGATCAGAGCAATCGATCATCAGAAAGCGCCATCAGAAGTGTACCGACATCAGAAAGTAACCGACATCGAAAGCGGTTTTCGATGCGCTTTTGCTCATGCACCGTACCAGATGATGAAGATCGCAGACTGATCCGATCGTGAGGTGATCGATCAAAGTACTGTAAATCAGACCGATGAAAAGTAAAATCAGTTCGTGAAATCAGACCGATGAACAGTAAAAATCAGTTCGTGAAATCAGACCGATGAACAAAGAAAAAATCGCCTGGCGAACAAAGTGATTTCAAGAATCGATGAACAAAGTGATTTCAAAGATCGATGAACAAAGTGATTTCAAAGAATCGATGAATAGTGATTTCAAAGACACCGTAAATCTCTGATCGATTTATTGGACGGATCAAAGCGACGTAATCGAAGCAATGAACAAGAATCCGTGGAAATGATCAGATCCGTTAGACACACAAAAGCAGCTGATCAATAAGAAGATAACAACATATATGGCTGTTACATAAAGCTGCAAACAACAGTGCAAAAGGACAAAGAAAAGCTGGAAGATTATTAGTATGAATTTGAATATTACTCTCCAACGGTAATATTCAAATCCACACTATAAATACATTGCACTATCTTCAAAAGAAGAAAATGGAGGATCTGCAAGTGAAATTAAAAGCCAAATATTCAAGCAACTCCATTCAAGAACACAGAGCAAGAAATACACGCATATATTCAAAGTGTTCTACCCTAGATCTAAGCATAAATGCCATATCCTAAGCTTAGAGAGATTTTCCCATCCTTAGCATTGAGGCTAAACAAATGTAAGGGAAAATCTCACCCTAGTTGGAAACCAAACAACCTTATACCCAAACCAGTTGGTAGGTTAAGTTTGTAGGTTGAGTGTGAACTCGGTAAACATCTAGCAATCCCGAAAGGGAGGGTCGGCAATCCCGTGAGGGTGATAAGTCCCGTTTGAGTGGGAACTCGATAAACATCTAAGCAATCCCGAAAGGGAGGGTCGGCAATCCCGTGAGGGTGATAAGTCCCGTTTGAGTGGGAACTCGATAAACATCTAAGCAATCCCGAAAGGGAGGGTCGGCAATCCCGTGAGGGTGATAAGTCCCGTTGGTTAAGTTGGTTTAGTTGGTGCCCCATGAAGGGAAGAGTGGATGTAGGACGAGTTGTCCGAACCACTATAAAATCGTGTGTTCTTTACTGCTTTATATTCTTACTTGCCATATGCATTCAGTTATAAGCACAACACACATGAGCTTAAAAGCAAAAAAAATTGAATCACTCTGCCCTCACCCCTGTTTTTATATGCACCGAACTGAAACGTTTTGCTTCCGCACGTGCAAATGGGTTTTCAAAACGGGACCATCAATATGCAAATGTTCTTTATTGCTTTATGTTCTTGTCTCCTGCAAATGTTCTATGTTTTTTAATCCCCATTCCCCCCTCCTCTTTTTCATTAAATTAAAATATTTTTTTCGGGACCAACAATTACTAAACATATCACCCTGAAGACTGTGGACAAGGTTTCTCGACAGAAGATCATGTACTGCAAATCAGCAAAGATGATATGGGATATTCTGGCTAAGATGTGTGAGGGAAATGAACTGATAAGAGATAGCAGACTGCAAGCTGAGATGGTCAAGTTCGAGAAACTCAAGATGCTACAAAATGAAACCATTGATCAGCTTGATGAAAGAATTACACCGGCTGTCAACAAGATAAAGGAACTAGGTAGAGAAATGCCTGATAAGGATATTAACTACAATATTCTGATGTCCCTGACCAAAAAATGGGACATTAAGATCACCATGATTAAGGATTGTCAAGATATTGCCACAATGAAGCCAAGAAAATAGTTTTTGAGCCTGAAAGCTCATGAATTTGATCTTGTAGAGAGAGAGAGAGAGCAAGATGATGATGATACCCCAGCTGCCGCAAACTCCAAATCGGTTACATTTCAGGCAACCAATAGCACTTCAAGATCAAATGAACCAATTGGGAACATTATCAGTCAGACTGAACAAATTGCTTTACTTACAACAAAGTTGGAACGAGCAAATACTCATCTTGGAAAGTATAAAAAGATCTATAAAGACTACAAGCAGATGAGAGGAAGAAAAAAGAGATCTACTTATAGATCAGAAGAAAGAATCGTTCTGACGAGAAGAGAGATGGCAGAAGAGACAATCGTAGTGATGATAGAAATGATTGAAGGAATTCTGATTATCGGGACACTGGTAAATCTCCTGCGAGATCATATAAGAGAAGAGATTCTGAGGATGAAGGTGAGTGCTTCAACTGCAAGAAACCAGGTCATTACAGTGTCGACTGCCCTGACCTGACTCCTAAAGAAAGAGACGAGAAACGGAACAGAAGAAATCAATTGTACAAAGACAGAAAAGCCATGGTTGCTGACACTTCTGGTATCGATGACTCCTACCTGCCCTCAGACGAATCTGATTTTCCATCAGTCGAGGATCTTTGCCTTATGAAAACAACTGATGATGTCGACGATTTAGATTTCCTATTTGATGATGACATCTGCCTCATGGCCAAAGAAGCTGAACAAACTGAGGTAACTTCTAAACCTTCTGTGCCATCTCTTTCCACACCTAATGTGCTTAGCACACCTACTAGAGAGATTGACCAACAACTCTACATTGAGCAATTGATGGATAATCTAACTAATGCAGTAGACACTTATACACTAGTGGAAGCTGAGAATAGGCTTGGCAGCGGGGTAGGGAATCCCGGTTCCCAAGGGGGATCCCTAATCAGGCGGGGAATCCATGAAAAATTCCTCAGGGGGGGATGGGGAATTTTTTCCCCTTGAAGGTCGGGGCGGGGCGGGGATGGGGATAGCATTCCCCGCCCCGCAGGTATCTCCGCCCCGTTCCCCGTGGGGCCCTGAATTTTTATAATTTAAATTAATATAAATATACATACATATATATAATTAAATAATATATTTTAAAATTATAAACTTTAATCTTGAAATCATCGTTTACTAATATATATAATATTGAAATTATTTATATTTTTTAAGGAGAAGTTTGATAGGGATGCACGTAAAATGAAGATTTGAAGTTGTTTAACTATGAGAGAGAACAAATGAAATGAACAATATATTATTTTTAATTTTTATTTATGTTGTATGCTTAATTTTATATTTCGAATTTTTGTTGATGTTGAACTTTATTTAATCTTTATTGATGTTGTTTAATTTGTATTTTAAAATTTTATACTCATATTAAAATTGTGAAAAATCGATTAAAAAATAGTGAAAAGAGACGGGGTGGAAATTCCCCGAATCCCCGTGGGGATGAAATTGTCCGGCGGGGCGGGGAACGGGGCCGATTTTTCCCCGAATGGTTCACGGGGATTCCCCGCCCCACCCCAAATTTTGCGGGGATGAGGATGGGGAGTTATCCCCTGGCCCCGCCCCTCCCCATTGCCAAGCCTAGCGGAGATTGATAAGCTAATGGCTGAGAATGTTCGGCTTGTACAGGATAATGCTGTAAGAAGAGAAGTTGAACTGAAATCAGTTGACACTGTTCTAAAGATGACTAGTGAATTGGAGTTCTTAAAAGTCAGTACTTCTTATCAGGGTGATCTCAAAGTTCAATAGGCTATGTGTGATGATCTGTTCCAACTGCATGAGAGTCTAAAAGAAAGTGAGGAAAGTTTGTGAAAGAAAGTAGCAAGCTTCAAAAACTATTAATGAAAAAACCAGTTACTGTCGCAAGCCAACTGATAAGAAGGGTATTGGGTATGATGACCCTTCTGGATCCTCACAGGTCCAATCTGGTTCACCTTCAAAAAGTGAATCAAAGAAGATTTTTGGAAAAAATACAAATAATGTTAAATCTGTATCGGATAAGGGAAAATGGCCAGTTGATCAGGCAAGGATAGTGTCTGGTAAGAAGGGGAACAAAAATGAACCCCAATTGATTAGGCATCAGCCGAGGAATCAACAGAAGAGCCCAGTTCTTCTGAAGAGACCTAAGCCCAATCAGCAGACTAGGTATCAGCCTGGACCATCTCGCAAGGGATAGTCTCGGCTGAAACCTAATCAGGTAAAACTGTCTAACCAGTGTTGTGCCCGGTTTAATATTCCGGGCAACAAGTAATTTAAACGATGGATTATTGAACAGAAAGCGATAAAGAACCAGTAGGTTTGTTGACCCAGTTCATCTTTGAAAAGACTACGTCTAGGGGTGAACCAAGCCAGGAGTATTCTTACTATCTTCTTAGTTTTAGTACTGAAAAATTCTAACCAAGTTCCAACCTCCTTCTAGTATGGCCATGGTGGCCTATTTATACAAGGATTGCCGCCTCTCGGGAGGGAAATTACATAAGGAATGTACAATAAATTTGGCTTCAATCCCCCTGGTCGGGAATTCTGTCTCGCCGGATCATAGGTCGCTGCATTTAGTGCGCGCCAATTGCAGGATAGACTTCGGGGGCAGATCTTGCGGCTTAACGTGCGTTTTCCAACTGTTGAAAGGATCTGCGACCTCTGGCAGCTTGTGGGCTACCTGTGAGCTACCTACGACCTGTGACCTGCGACCTGTGACTTGTGGCCAATAACCTATGGCCTGCGACTTCATGACCTCCAGTTCGCGGAGTCTTGTTCCGAGTTGCTCTTCCTGGTCGCCTGTAGTGACTTGAAATCCTTGCGACATCTTTGCAAGTCGAATTTATTCTTCTCACAATAATTGCCCCCAAGAGCGGATCTCGACTTCGTTAAAAGGTCGGTCTTGATCTCTTCTTCAAATAAGACTTGCCTGCTTTCCGCGCTTGAGGTCGCACTCTTGGTATTAAGTTTGGATCTTCAACTTCAGATTTGACTCATCTTAGCGGGCTCGATTCTCCCTCGTGCCCCCAAGTATGGGGGTTGATCACTGAGATTGTTATTTGCCTGGATTGAAATCATTCCTAAAACGGATGCTCATGCTGATAAGTTCGAGGAATGGAATAAGATCAGAAGTGAATGGCTCCTGGATACATTTGTTCTGGACCTAGTGCCACAAGAAGAATCTCCAGATGCAGAATTTCTCAACTGGTTGGAGAACAAGAACCCAAATTTTCTGAAATATCTGGAAAATGAGGCCAGAAGGATCAATGTGAGAATATCTCATCAATAGTATGACGTGATGGACTACTCAAAGAAGGCAGATGGCTCATTTGACAGACTGGCATTTCAAAGGTTCTATTTTGACATCCTGAACAAAGCTCGCATAACTGATCCACAACAGATCAATGATGTCAAATGGAAGCTATACCGGATATTCAACGTTCCTCAGGATCAACGAGAAATGCCAAAGGGATATAAGCCAAGAGATTAAAGATCAGAAGACTGTTTAGGATCAACTGAATTTAAACTCAAACTTTTCTGATGTAACATGTAATCGATAAATCTGTTGAATGAAAAGTTTATTTTTTTTCTGATCCTAAGACAAAATCTCATTGTCTTCTGATTATATGTTCTTTACTGTTTTATATTTATCAACTGCGTTGGTTTCTCAAGTGTTTTGGTTTCATTAAAAAGGGGGAAATTGTTGGGAAATTTAGAGTTTTGATGAAAGTTCCAAAACACATGTAATAGGACCAGTCAGACCTGTTAGCTGACTGATGTTTTTAAATACCAGTTATAAGATGACCAGTTTATAATTATTGTATAGAACAACTGATGTATAAGATAGGTCACATATTGAGGGGGAACTCAATATGTATAGGTCAGATCAAAAGATCTGCTGAGAAGAACAAAAGACCAGCTAAAGTCAGAAGGCCAGAAGGCAAGGGAAAGACAGAAGATCAGACGATCTGATAAAGTCAGATGATCAGAGTGAGGTCATGAAGCTCAAATTCAGAAGACCTGAAGATCAGATGACTGCCAGAAGATCAGACCAGAAGACCTACATCAGTCTAGTCTGCTAGTTGAGCTAAGACAACTGGCACCAGAAGACTCTACCAGGTAGACTGATCAGTTGTAACTGATCAGGTCAGCTCACACCAGGTGGTAACTGATCTTTCACCAAATCATACGTTGCTGATCTGGACAAAAAGAATGTCAACTTTAGTTGGTAGAACAAACACTGAAAAGTGTTATTGTTAACCAATGAGAACAAGACACGTATGAACGGAGCCAACAATATGGGATTTGGTGCTGCTTGGTCAAACGGCTATAAAAGACAACTATTCACGCTTTCGGCCATGCCGTCCCTAAAGCACGTCACATCAAATCCTACAAATCTACCAAATATAGCCAGAAATTCAAATTGCTTTCCAACGGCTCTTTGACTTTGGGGTCTATAAATATGGGATTCCTCTTCAGAGTGAATACGACAGAAATTATCAAGAAGCTCATACTATAGCCAAACTTCCGCACGAAGAACACAACCTTGAAGATTATTTTTCTAAAGTGTTCATCCCATAGATCTTAGCACCGAAATCTCATCCTCTAGCTGTTAGGCTACTTAAACACTAGGATAGATTTCAAGTTGGAAAAACCAACAAATCTTACCCAAAACCCAAAGTTAGGTTAAGTTTGTTTTGCAAGATTTCAGACTAGGGTTACTAGTTCTGATTTCTGGGATCGGTTGAGTGAGAACTCGATAAATATTTGTTGGTGTAATGTGTTGGACTAACACAATAAACTAAGTCGAAGTTGATTAAGTTGGTTAAGTTGGTGCCCCTTGTGTTAGGGAAGAGTGGACGTAGGACTGGTTGTCCGAACCACTATAAATCTTGTGTGCATTTACTTGTTTTATCAACTGCTTTACACTATTGCACACAACTTGATTAAATCTGCATACATATTCTGAGTTAGGATCAACTAGCACCAAGCTACTGATCTGATCAGATTGACTCCATAGTCATCTGATTGAAAACAACTTCGGAATTTGATTTGTTATAAACTGGTTTTTCACACTGGTATTAACTAGCTTCCGCACAATCAGTTAAACTGATAGACACCAAAATGATCTGCCCTCAGGCGATCAGTAAGTTGGATATCAGTCCAAACTGATTCACTTTCACTCTGATCAAGCAAACTGCAATCACACCTGATTTGCACAAAAGTTTTCAAAAGTCTATTCACCCGTCCCCTCTAGACTTCTGCGCTCACAAAACCAGTTCGGGACCTACAAGTTGTTGGGGAATTAATTGCCCGGATCTATTCGGGATGAATCTTTAAATACAAATTTAATTCTAGCAATTATTACTAGCATGAATTAATCCTATATTAATTCAAATAATAATTCAACAACAAATCATGCATATAAACAGTTCATGTAAATCCTACGCATGCAGAATTGCTACGAGTTTACGTGAACTTACCTCTTGGAATGGCAATGGTCTTTCGTTAATGAAAACACACCAAAAGACCTTCCCAAGTATTCCCTAGTCCTTGCTCGACAATCCGGTTGAAGGAAGCTCGCGAACAATTAACAAAAGGGAAAATAAAATTTGTTGCACCACCTTTGTGGATTTACTAATTTTTCCAGCACTTGGAATTGTATTTGGGAATGAAACACTCATCCCGTATTTATAGAGGGTGTTGGTCGAATTTTAGTGATAAAATATTATGGGAAAATCTTTTTCTTGATCTCCAAGAAATCTTGAATATATCTCATGTATTCTTTTCTCCATAATTAAAATATTCCACAAAAAATCCCAACTCCTCTTGTTATAGGAATTTTCGAAATTTTAAGGATCAAGATTCCAAGATTTGGATCTTCTTGAATTTATGCGATATACCTGTATTTCAAGAATACATATCTTCCATAATATCTTTTCAAGAAAATCAAGAAAATCTTTCTTTCCCTTAATTATTCAAAATTTTCAAAATTTCAAAGTAAATAACCAAGTGGGAGATTTCTTGAATTTAATGAGATAATCTTGTATTCCAAGAATACATATCTTCATTCCATAACAAAATTCAAAGAAAATCTTTCTCCCCTTTTATTTACTATTTTCGAAAAAATGTGGAAAAATAGGCAACAAAATTTATTTTATTTTTAAACACCTTTTTCAGTTATTGGACTTTATCTTGGGCTACTTGAGGGGCCTTTAGGAGAATTAAGATTGGACCTTCCAATGGACCTTGAATTATCAATATTGAGCCACAATATTATTCAAGCCCATAAATATTAATTAATCCCACTACATAATTAATATTGCACTATCCATCTTAACCCATATTATAGTTAATATGGCTTCCGGTTATTATTTCCCGTGTTTAAGATTATCTAGCCCATTAATTAATTCAAGCCACTGAAATAGCTTTCCATTAATTAATATCTTTTATCCTTGGTAAAGGAACGGTTCAACATTATTATTCATACTGGAAACTAGTTCCACTTGCAAGATTTGGTTTGATAAAACTTATGAACCTCCTAAGGGGGCAAATCGAACAAGCGTACTTGCACACGATTCTCCGTATTAAATCTTAGCAATCGCATGTGACCAATAATATTGCCCAAGATATAAAGTATTGAATCTCCTTGATTCTCTACCCGTAATAAGTCAAAGCAATAATTACTAACTACACACGATCCTATTTAAGGGATGAAGATTAAGAAATAACGAACCACTGAGGTTTAATTCTTCCTAGTTCAGTTCTGAAGAATTTGTCCTCATGTAGGTCCTATTCAGTGCATCAGTCATGCACTAGTGTAATCTCTTGGTCAAGACAAACAAATCTGAGCCTTAAACTTCAACCTTTCACGATGGATTGTTCATTTCCATCTAGGTCGTGAATGGTGTACTTTTAGTTACAAGGAACTATTAATTTAATCTTCTGTGATCTGGTATCACTAAATTAACTACAATGTAACATGTACTATTTATTGAACAGTTATGCAGTAAATATATGTAACATTCGATGATATTTAAAGCATCAGTGATAAATAATTTATTTCAGTAAATAAGTCTGAAATTCAGTCTGATTATACAAAGTAAAAGCATACTTTCTAGTATAATCCCTACACAAGTGGTATCAGAGCAGTGGATCTATGGACCACTGACTTTGAATATCATCGGTTCTTGAGGAAGACCCTTTGTGGTCACTTGAACCGATCTTGCAAAACCTTTTTCAAATCATGTTTGTTTTCAAACTCACGATCAACATGGATATACTTCGGGTATGTATCATGATTTACCTAAATTAACCATTTATGAGTATGCAGACTGGACGATATACATTAGCAACCATCTGGGATCAATAAGCAGCAGGATGATGGAAGTTCTTGAACGAGGACCCATCATCATCTACTATGACAACCCAGCTGTAGGAGGTGATCTTGACTTTCCAGTTGGAAGCCTTGTCAGAAAGAGTCCTGCCCTGATGGATGCTGAAGAAAGAAAGTTGTACACTCTGGATACGATAGCCAGGCACATAATCATGAAGACGATGGACAATATAACCAGAGAAAAGATAAAGTATCTCAAGACAGCCAAACAGATGTGGGAAACGCTTGCTGAATGTGTGTAGGAAATGATCTGATTAAAGATAGTAAACTGTAAGCTGAACTGGTGAAATTGGAGAAACTTAAGATGCTACCAAATGAAACCATCAATGAGCTCGATGGAAGAATCACCATGTCAGTCAACAAGCTATGGGAACTTGGACGAGAAATGTCAAATAAAGACATCAATTACAAGATCTTGAAATCTCTGACTAAGAAGTGGGATATGAAAGTCATAGTGATAAAGGATTGTCAATATATTGCTAAGATGAAGCCAAGCAACCTATTTCTGAGTCTTAAAGACCATGAGTTCGATCTGATAGAAAGAGGGCAAGAAGAAGAAGACGAGTCGCCTGCTGAAGCCATACCTGCCACTTCAAAATCAGTTGCATTCAAAGTAGCGAGCAGCAACTCAAAGTCTACTGAACCTGTTGAAAATATTATAAGCCAAACTGAACATATTGCTTTGCTAACCCGAAAACTTGAAAAATCTAACATTCAACTTGGTAAGTATCGTAGATTTTACATGGATTATCAAAATAGCAGAGGAAGTGATAGGAGGCCAGCCGACAGATCTCCAGAAAAGACCAGATCTAATGACCGAAGAAATAATCATAGAGAAGATCTTAGAGAAGATAAGAAAAGAGATGATCGATCTGATGAAAGGAGAGACAATAGATCAGAAAGGAGAAACTTAGACTACAATCAGACAGGTAAGTCATCTGACATATTCTATAGAGGGAATGACTCACCTGGCAGAAAATGTTTCGTGGATCGTGGAGCATGTTTCAACTGTGCGAAACCAGGTCATTACAGCGCAGATTGCCCGGACCTGACACCGAAAGAAAGAGAAGAGAAGAAAAACAGAAGAGAGCAATGTTATAGAGACTTCTGCCTGATAAGTAATGCTGATGATTTCATCTGGGATTGATGATTTGTATCTGCCTTATGAGGATTCAGGATACTCATCTGTAGAAGACTTCTGCCTGATAAGTAATGCTGATGATTTCTACCACTACGATGATTTGATATTCTCTTCTGATGATGAAATATGTCTGAGGGCAAAAGAAGAAGATCAAACTGAGGTAACATCTAAACCATCTATGTTTTCTAATTCCACACCAGCTATGATTAGCACACCTGCTGGAGAGATTGACTTACAGCTCTATTCTGAGCAATTGCTTGTTGAACTCTCTACTGCAGTAGACACTTATACAATAGTGGAAGCTGAAAACGATAAGCTAAAGATTAAAAGTACTCAGCTTGTTAAGGAAAATGCTATCAGTAAAGCAGCTGAACTAAAATCGGCTGAAGCTGCTCAGAAGATAACTATTTTCGTACGACAACTAATAAGAAGGGAATTGGGTATGAAAACCCTTCTACATCCTCAAAAGCCCCGTATGATTCACTTCAAAAAGGTGTAATCAAATGAGTTTCTGATATAGATACACATAAATCAAAATTTGTATCTGATAAGGGTAAGAGACCTACTGAACAAGTAAGGCAAGTGGCCATTCAGAAAGGGAACAGAAATGGACCCCTACTGATCAAGCAACAACTGAGGAATCAACAGAAGAACCCAGTTCTTCTAAAGAGATCTCAACCTGATCAGCAAATTAGGTATCAGAAGAGACAACCTTTCAAAGGGAAATCTAATCTGAAACCTAATCAGGGTCAGCTCCCTAACAAGCAAGCTAAAGGTAAACTACTAAGACCATCTATGCCAAAAAGATATGGATCTTTTAATGGTAGCAGTCGTACCTACCCTTACAATCAGAAATCAAGGGCTGCTGCACCTGAGCCTCACTGAGTTAAAAGAAGACAAACAGCAAGAAAAAATCCCAAGTCTTCTGATTCACCCAAGGCTCGCACAAATAATCATACTGATCAGAATGCATATGAAGAGATGTATGATTATGTAGACGTTTATGGGAGACAAATTAGGCCTTCTGATCTATCTGATTACAATAGAAGTGCCCTGTTTGTATGGATCCCTAAAACCAACTCTAACCCCTCAGGACCCAATCCAAAAGGGGTACCTAAAGCCTGATTTGATTGCAGGTTCGCGTGGGTTTGGCCAACAAGGGAGGTGCACAAGAAACTATCTGGTACATCGATAGTGGATGCTCAAGGCACATGACTAGAAGCAAATATCTCCTTGTCTCTTACACAGAACAAGAAGGCCCATGTGTACTCTTTGGTGATGATAACTTTGGTTTTACCAGAGGATTCGGAACCTTAGAAAATGATGATGTATAGGTTACTGGAGTCTCGTATGTCGAAGGTTTAAACCATAATCTGTTATCAATTTCACAATTCTCCGACAACGGATTCAATGTTGAGTTCTCGACTGATCAGTGTACTATCAAGAATCGAGCCACTCAATAGATCTTGTTAACTGGTTCAAGAAAAGTACGATTTATACAGCAGATTGGAACAGTTGTCCAAGAAATGCATGCCAGATTGTTAAGAGTTCAAAAGGTAGCAGTTGGCTCTGGCACAAGAGAATGAGTCATCTGAACTTTAAAACTCTTAACAAGATAGAAAGGATGTCTTTGGTTGAGGGTCTACCGAATGAGGTATTCTCTAAGGATCAGACATGTGTCGCATGTCAGAAGGGAAAATAGGTTAAAGCCTCATTCAAGAGAATACCTGGACCAACATCCAACAGAGTATTGCAACTGCTCCATATGGACTTATTTGGACCAGTTACACTAGTTAGTCTCAGCGGACGCAAATACACTTTGGTAATCGTGGATGATTATTCCAAGTTTACCTGGGTTGTATTCTTGTATAAGAAGAATGAGACAACAACAAAGATACCCGAGCTGCTCAAGAAACTACAGAATGAGAAGGGTGTCAGTATAGTGAAAATCAGATTAGATAAAGATACATAATTTTTGAATTCTTTTATTACTGATTTTTACACTAAGTTTGGTATACAGCATGAGATATCAGCTGCAAGAACGCCACAACAGAATGGTGTAACAGAACACTCAAAGAAGCTGCTCGCACTATGTTAGCTGAACATGCAAGACCAAGCCGTTTATGGGCAAAAGCCATCAATACTGCTTGTCACACTCAGAACAGTTGTTCTCCAACTAACGCTCACTACAAAACACCCTATGAACTGTGGAAGGGCGGAAAACCTCGTGTTTCTTACTTCCATGTTTTGTGGTGCAAGTGTTTTATACACAATAATGGGAAGAGTCAGTTGAAGACTTTTGAGGCCAAGTCAGATGAGGGTATATTCTTAGGATATTCCTCATCTAGCAAGGCTTTCAGGGTTTACAACAGGCGAACCCTAGTCTTGGAAGAAACACCTCATGAGGTCTTTGATGAGACATCTTCTAAACAAGAGAAATCTGCCTCAGAACAAGCGGTACCAGATGAACCGGTACCTGATGCACAGAAAATGGATCAGCTAAGCATCAAGGAAAAATGATCAGAATACGTAACCGTGTATATTCCAGAACTTGATCTTGCTGATTCACCAGGTCAATCAGACCCTAAGTTACATACTACTATCAATGAAGAAGCTGGTACAGCTGAGACAGTAACAACTGAACCATCTGGTTCAGGGGGAACACCTGAAGTTCCTACGGACAGACATCAGCACATGATGAGTCCAACATCAGCTGAGACTTGTCCATGTCAAGTGGATCATAATTCTGAACCACTCTCAATAACTAGTAATGAACTACTATCAGAAGAGGATGATGTTCTCCAAATAGATACAAATCAGAAAAGAATGACCTGGTAACCAGTCATCCAACTAATCTGATCATCGGAGACCCATCTGATAGAGTCAAAACTAGACATCAGATTGGTGAAAGTGCCATGTATTGTTGTTATCTGTCTTTGAAGGAACCAACTGAAGTAGAAGAAGTTCTACAAGATGCAAACTGGATTCTAGCCATGCAAGAAGAACTGTAAAAGTTTGAAAGAAATCATGATTGGAAACTGGTGGACAGACCAACCCATCAAGATGTGATTGGCACAAAGTGGGTATTCACGAACAAGAGAGATGAGAATAATGTCATAAGCAGAAATAAGGCAAGACTTGTTGCTAAGGGGTATTTACAATCAGAAGGAATTGATTATGATGAGACCTTTGCACCAGTCGCTCGCCTGGAAGCCATACGGCTGTTTCTGGCATATGCAGCCCACAGAGGGTTTATTGTGTATCAGATGGATGTAAAGAGTGCATTCTTAAATGGGGTACTAGTTGAGAAAGTTTATGTTGAACAACCTCCTGGCTTTGAAAAAGGCGACCAGGTGTACCGTTTAAGAAAAGCTCTTTATGGCCTGAAATAAGCTCCACGAGCTTGGTATGATACACTCTCTCAGTTCTTGATAGATAGTGGTTTCACTAAAGGAATATTGGACAGAACCTTATTCAGAATAGAAGATGGAGAAGATATGCTGATGGTTCAGATTTATGTGGATGACATCATCTTCGGATCTCCCAACGAGAGTTTATGTGAAAAATTCAGCAAGCTGATGCAAGGGATGTCCGAGATGTCCATGATGGGTCAGATGAGTTACTTTCTGGGTTTACAAGTTATGCAAAGTACAGAAGGGATATTCATCTGCCAGGCGAAGTACACTAGGAGTTTATTGGCTAAGTTTGGAGTTTAAAACTGTAAGGAAGCCAGAATTCCTTTGATGACTAGATTCAAGATGGATCCAGATGAGAATGGTCAGAAAACTAATCAGAAAGAATATAGGGCTCTCATTGGATCTTTACTATACCTGACTGCTAGCAGACCAGATATAACATTTGCAGTAGGTGTATGTGCCAGATTTCAGGTAAATCCAATGCAAAGCCAACTGGAAGCAGCTAAGCGGATTCTTAAGTATCTGAAGGGGACAGTAAACCTTGGTTTATTTTACCCATCAGATGATAATCTAGAGCTTAGTGGGTATTCTGATTCTGATTATGGAGGTTGCAGAATTGACAGAAAGTCAACCTTAGGTACATGTTAGTTTTTAGGTAGTAAACTGATCTCTTGGTTTTCAAAGAAGCAGACATCAGTTGCAACATCTACTACTGAAGCAGAATATATGGCTGCAGAAAGCTGTTGTTCCCAACTGCTCTGGCTTAGTCAGCAGCTGAGGGATTATAACATTATAGCTAAGAACGTACCTATATTCTGTGATAGAAATAGTGCTATTGCAATCACTCAGAATCCTGTTCTACATACAAGATGCAAGAATGTGGATGCAGACATCATTTTATAAGAGATCATGTTGAAAAGAAGAATATCAGAATGGAAAAGATCCATACTGATAAACAGAAAGCTGATATTTTAACCAAGCCACTAGCTGAGTTCAGATTCAGAGAATTATGCAATGAGCTAGGGCTTCTGGATCTCGGAGAAAATGCACCAGAAATGTTTGGTGGACTGATCTCCAGAACCAGCTGGTTGAGAGACTAACCATGTTAAGAAGGATCAGTTGAGTAAGATATATCTACTGATCAAAAGTTCAGACAAGGAACTGATAAGAGTAGGTTTTATTAGTTCAGTCAAGGAACTGATCAGATTGGTTTTTTCATACTTTGTAAGTCGATTAAGATAAATGTAAAACAAGCAAGTTACATAAGATTAAAGCTTCAATCGCATAAGGAAACATAAGATACACAACAATGAAATAATAGAACTTTTCATTAATAAAGACCCGGAGGTCAAATTTACATTACAAGTTACAAGTACAAAAGGACCCGGAGGACAATACATAAACCCTAAACCTAGAAGGGGTGAGAGAGGCTTTAAAGATTTTAGAGCCTGATGCTCCTATTTTCCCCCAACCCTAAACGGGGTGAGAGAGGCTTTGAAATAATCCTAAGCCACCCTCAGAGCTTCGGAGTGAGGAGCGAGAGCGGCATTGAAGGATTTCTAAGCCAGAGGCCCCTAGTGGTAAAATCAATGGGCTCTCCAGCTGTTAAATGGACACAAGTGCCAAAGATGTGGTGCAAAGACCACATGGCCACAAGTGTCACATGTAAATATTGGGTTTTGTCTGATCAAGATCGATCATGTCCGATCAAGATCATATAAACAAAACCCATGTTACATATCAGACTGAGTTTGTTGATGTTAATTCCGTCATC